>VWYI01030325.1:2611-113470 GCA_013399455.1 Anthoscopus minutus | reverse complement strand
CAGCCGATCCTTTTGTCTTTTAAAGTACCGAAGATGTACCAGCCATCAAGGCTTTTTCTCTCAGCTAAATGGGAAAAATTCTAACAGCTAAGAAACGAAAAAAAAAACATGTAACCCCCAACATGTTTCATACAGGCTGTTGTCAAAAGTTACTCCTTGTAGGTTTGACCATAAATCTCCACCTCCCACCCCTGCAGAAGATCTAGCAGTTACAGGGCTGCCACAAACTAATTAAACTTTGGATCACGTTAAACGCAGCATCAAATCTCACTATAAAATCTGGTCAAAAACTTAAGTTTGCTCATTTAGTACAGTAAGGACTATGGCCAAATCAGTTCCCTAAGCCATGCAAGATTTCAATGCTCTGTATGAGATTGATTACAATGTTATTTGCTTTTCTGAGGTGAACAGCTTATGTCTGTCTCTCACTACTTCAGCTAAGCATGTCTGCTCATCTCTCATGTCTCCTTTGCAACAATGTTAAATAGGAACATTTCTGAAATTTCAAACAAATTTAATGGAACGACAGTCTTGCTTCCCACCTAGTTGTCTGCAGCATTTACAATAGATAATCTATGGAAGCAACTGACAATGCCATCCAGACAATAAAAAAGAAAAAAAAAACTAGTATGACAAGACCTAGGAGAGCATCTTGGTTTTCTGTATCTTTTTCTTGGTAATTAACCACCCAAACTCACCCTCACCTTTGTGCATCTTTACACCCTGGATCCTAGCTGCCCAAAAATTCAGTGACTCCATTTCTGTTTAACTCCATTACAGAGCACCCTCTGTACAAAACTGGAAACATATATTGACATTTATCTTGTCTTTTTCATGGCAGTGTAAAGGAGTGCTTGAGTGAAGCGATCAGAGAGCCATAGAATCATAAAATAGAAGGGATCATAAATATCATCTAGTTCCAATCCCCTGATATGGACAGGGATGCCTTCCACTAGACCAGGTTCTCAGAGCCCCATCCTTCCTGACCCTGAACACTTCCAGGGATAAGTTGTCCACAACTTCTCTGGGCAACCTACTCCAGGTGCCTCACCACCTTCACCCTTTCTTTCTAATATCCAACCTCAGTCTACCCTCTTTCAGTTTGAAGCCGTTCCCTCTCATTCTGTCACTACCTGCCCTTGCAAAAAATCCCTCCCCATCTTTCTTGTAGGCTCAATAGGCCACAATAGGACTCAAAGGCCAAAATAACACAGAAGCCTTCTCTTCTCCAGGGCAAACTATCCTCACTCTTTCACCCTTTCCCTATAGGACGGGTGCTTAATCCCTCTGATCATCTTGGTGGCCCTCCTCTGGACTCTCCCCAACAGGTCCATGTCCCTCCTTTGCTGGGGACCCCAGAGCTGGATGCAGTTCTCCAGGTAGAGTTTCACCAGAAAGTAAGGGCAGAATCCCCTCCCTGCCCTGCTGCCCACACTGCTCTGGATGCAGGCCATGCAGGACACATTTGGCTCTCTGGGCTGTAAGTTCACATTGCTGGCTCCTGCCCAGCCTTTCATCCACCAGCACCCCCAAGTCCTCAGCAGGGCTTCTCTCCATCTGTTTATCCCCAGCCTGTGTTGCCCTGACCCAGGTGCAGCACCTTGCACTTGGTCTAGTTAAAACTCATGAGATTCCCATGGGATCTGTATTGGGCCCACTTCTCAAGCTTCTCCAGGTCCCTCTGGAAGACATCCTGTCCTTCAGGATGTGGCAATCCCACCAGTCAGCTCAGTGTCATCTGCAAACCTGATGAGGATGCATTCCTTTGCCTGTCATTAACAAATATATTAAGTAATACTGATCCACATACTGATCCCTAAGAGACACCACTCATCAGTGATGTCCATCAGGACTCTGAATGACTGACCACTACTTCCTAGATGAAATCATTCAAATAGGTTGTTATCCAAAAACACTCCATCCATCCATTCTGGTTAACTTACGCATATAAACCCTTTTGTTATTCTTTGAGTCCCTTGCCATGTTCAGTTCCAGCTTTGTCTTGGCCTTCCTTACCCCCTCCCTACACAACTGAACTTCATCTCCTGCCAGATTACCTGTTTTTGTCTGCACCATCTGTGCATTCGCTTCATTCGCTTCACTGTTTGAACTGTTTGACCAGAAGTCCCTGCTCAGTCATGGGGGTCTCTTAGTTTTCTTGCCTGATTTTGTGCTCCTGGAAGTTGTTTGCTCCTGCACTCTATGGAAGACTTCCTTAAAGACCTACCAGTTCTGTTCTTCTCCCTCCCCTGAGGGCAGTCTCTGAAAGGAAGCCACTGGCAATCTCCCTCAAGAGCTTTATTCCTTACTTGACCCATACCCCTCAGGACTGCAAACTCCACCAGTGCATGATCACTGCATCATTCATAGGTTTTAAAACTGAACTAAAACACAGGAAAAGAAAGCCTCTTCATTAAAATCACTTAGCTGCCAGTGGTGGCCATAGAATTATTTTCTCTACTATTACTATTAAATTATTACTAATGCAATTCTTATTATATGGATGCAACTGCAATTCATGGGGGTTTAAAAAAAAAAGGCAGGAAGTACTTAAAATGCTGCTGCAACAGTAAATATCACCTCTGGCATATTTGTCCTAGAAGAACAGAGCACAATTTGGAATACCTAATTGAAATGTGCTACAGGAGATAAGGCTGGCTGCAGAGACTGACATTTAAAAGCGGGAGACACCAAACAAGACATGAAATATCACTGTTGTTGCCTCAAAGCAGAAAGCCACTTTCACAGAACTGAAGTTTTCTCCTACTCACCCCTTGCCCCTCCCCAGCTGACAGACACAGCAAGCAATTAACCCCTTCCAATATGTCACCAGTAATACCACCCCCACAAAAATATAAAGGTTGCTACAATTTCATGTAGTTATTCCCTCCTGTAATCATGCAGCCCTGCACGAAGCAGCACGTCTTCCTCTTCCCATTCCTTCTGTGCGAAATCTTGTTTCTTCCCTGACATATCAACATTTCAAAATTCCAGCACACAAGATGCTGGAAACCAGGTTCTCCTCCTGCCTAACCCTGCATGGCAGCATGTACACCCTGTGTCTACTGGCCTCTGAGTAGAAGAGCTGGTAAACTCCTCCTCAATTTGAATGGAATCTAGGGATAGTGCCAGAATACAGAGCTGACAAAAAAACCCCTTGGCACACAAGGAATATTATGACATGTTTGACTGCTCAATCTTTTGCTGCCTTAGTCAGAAGAAGCACTGGTGTCTTTGAGTCATCTGATCTGGTGTTGTGGACAAGCAGCAAGGGATATAAATCCAGCAGATTCCATAAATGCACAGTGTGCTTCAACAACGCTTCAAGCAAGGACTTAATTAGAAAGTTACAGTTCATTACAAGAGCACCAATTAGCTTTTTCAACTACATATTTTTTCCTATGCCAGGATAGCAAGGCAAAGACTGGGATGCATATCAGAACCAAGCACCTTGTGCTGCTCAGTGAAACATCCCAGTGTTGTTGAACAAACAGCCCTGGTTAAAAAGCTGGGTTTGAAATAGATGTTAGAAAATATGCTGTGAAGTTTCTGAGCCATTCAACTGTTCATGCCAATAGACAGATCACTGATCTTGAGCAAAATGGGAAATCCTAGCCCAAGAAAAGATATTTTTAAATTTAAAAATTAGATTTGTCATTTCAGGTTATCAATCAACATTTGCTTTCAAATTTGTTGGTCTCCTTGCTTCCCTGAAACAGGATGGGCCAAAAAAGGATGTTCCTCTTTGTTGAACAATTCACCACATGGAAAGGTCCATGGTGTAGCTAAAGAGACTCAGCAGCCCTATTTTCCTGGAGCTATTCTAGTCACTCCTGATAGGCAAACAATTGTTTTATTCTCTCTCTGTTTTCAACTCAGACTAGCTGTGCAGGGTGTCATTCCTTTCCACCTTGTAGCATGCACTGTATTTCTCTTCCATTAACCCCCTTTGCCTGATTCTGGAGCAATTTTATCAATAAAACCCAATGCACAGAATTAGAAAACTCTGCAGACCCTTGACTAGTGCTTCCGGGTGAAAGTTTGATACACAACAGAATACAGAAGATAAATGCCTAGAAGGGTTATCAACCCTTATCACAGCATTTTAAAGAAACATGATAGAAATATTCCTTTGTCCTGGGATGACTTTATGATTCTGAATTGTATCCCCACTCGTCTGTTTAGCCCAAAAATAACTTTTGCATCTTTAAAACTAGATCTGAGAGTGAAGGGCAGGAGAAGGATAAGCAGAGGAATGTCTGAGGTGGCTGTATTCAAGACAAGAGATAAGAGCTTCAGCTTTCTCCCTTATGAAGGCACTGTCTGCAGCACAGACAGGGGAACAGAGTTCTCCTTTGCTTTTAGTTAGTTTGTAGCTAGCTGAGGCAGAGAAGTTCCTCGCACTGTGGCTCTTCCCTTTCTTGGAACTGATCAGCCTTGCTTTGGACCAAAAACCCAGAAAAACACTGGGAGCTCATGCCTGTGGCTCACCAGGGCCCAGGATGTGGCATTTTCTAGCGCAGGAGAGACTGACAAGAGACTGAGTGAGCTGAGCTACACTCCATGAAAAAGCTTCTCTCTCTGAATTTGCCATCTCTTCAGAGCAATGAGAAGTTTCATTATTAAATATTATTAATTTTTTCATATTTATGAGTACTTTTCTTGTTAAACAAACTCTTTTTTTCCACTTTTCTCAGAAGAAATTTTTGTCTCACAAACCAAGCAAGAAAGAAGCTGCTTAAATTTGCTTTCTAGAAAGACCCCTTTGAAAATTTCCTCCCAAAATCTGCCTTAAACTAAGACATCCTTATATGAGAAGTATCTCCTATGATGCACCCCTGCCTAATATTTAATAGGGTCCCAAATCAAGGGAGGTTTTTCTTGAGAATGCTTTAACTGTATCCCAAGAAGATACACGCAGACCAGATTGCAATGTCAGATATCCAATGTCTGCCATTCTTTTCATAAGAATGCTTTAATAAGCACCTACCTGGTCAGTTAAGGACTTGTAATAGCAAGCAGGTGCACAACATTTTGTTTTCTTAGACTTCAATGACATGGGTTACAAGTGTTCATTAGAAGCTACCATTCAAAGCAGGTGGCCACCTTATCTGTGGTCTACAGAGACAGTGCACCAGAACCGTACCAGAATCCCTGCTCTCCTGCCCTCCTTCACACTACAAACTGAAATACTCCTGAAATAAAAAATATAACCAAACAAACAAATGAAAAAAATCAATCTGTGCTCTGTGGTTTGAAGCATTTGGATGTGTTGCTATCACACTTGAAAACCAGGAAAGGCGGCTGAGAGCAGGGGTGCTCCGTGTGTCACAGTATAATATTATGATGTTTGAGATGCCTGTTAGGTACCTTGCCAACACTTGCTCCAGTACCAATTTCTGCCACCATAAACTGGCACCACATGGAACACATTGCAAGACTGGAAAATCTCTCTCCAGAGACATTCTGGTCAAGATCTCAAATGCAGGAATTAAACTGATTACACAGGACATCTGACACAGGACAGAAACAAAATGAGTGCAATGCCATCAGTCAAGTCAGGAGAGAAAATACTTCTCAAGTCATTTGTCCAGCCAAGCTCACCTAGAGAAGCAGAAGTACTAGGAAGTGTGTTAGAAATCTGAGATCCTAGTTACACAACTGGAAAAGAAAGAAGGGATGAGGCTGGGATTCAGATACCTTAGCAGATTGACAGAATCCTAAACTGACTGCAGAGTAGACATACATCAGGAGCAGGGTACAGTAATCAGTTATGCAGGAGCCAAATAAATGGTGAAAGAGTTGGAGAAAAGCATTTGAGCATATGCCTGAGCATGACAACTTGCCTATGATTTCCCTCATTTTAAATTACTGTTCCAAGCTCTGCACTTCTCCAAGTGAACTCATCCCATTTGAATTTGAAAAGCCTCTAGTCCAACGGTGAGATATCACTGGAATTGCTGCTGGGGCTTTAGCTGAGACACAGGTTCGGGTCCTCAGTCTGCCAGTATGTATTCTTGGCCATCCTATAAATACAGACTTATAAACAAACCTTAACCCCTTCCATCTCCTTATTCTTTTTTTCATTTTAAATTTAAAAATTTCCTCTTACCTGTTCACTAAAATATCTGTTATTTTAAGAATGGTTTTGAATGTGTCCACAAACAGGTCCTTCCACAGAATGATGAAGAAAAATACATGCTTTAGATACCAATTTGAAATAGAAAATTACTTTTTGAAGCCCCATTTGATTCTGCATCTTGCAAGATCACTTCACATTGGGATGATCTAAGCAGCTCTATCAGGCTGACACTTCAGTGGGATTGGTGAGAGAGATACCTCCTAATTTTAATTATAGAATGATATGAACCAGCTCTCTGGTAGGTTCCCTTCAGGTTGCAATAAACTGTTCCTAGAACCTTCCACTTTCCGGATGAACAACCCAAACTCTCTCAGAGTTTCCTCATAGGAGAGTTGCTCCATCCCTCTGATCATCTTGGTGGCTCTCCTCTGGACTCTCTCCAACAGGTCTATGTCTCTCCTTTGCTGGGAACCCCAGAGCTGGATGCTGTTCTCCAGGTGGGCTCTCACCCGAAGGAAGCAGAGCCCTGCTGGTCCCTTGCCCTGCTGGTCAGGCTTCTTTTAACACAGCCCAGGATACAATTGGCTTTCTGGGGTGCAAGTGCACTTGGCTGGGTCATGTTGACATTCTTCAACACCTCAGAATCTTTCTCCTCAGGGCTACTCTCAATCCATTTTTTACCCAGACTGTATTTGTGCCTGAGCTCCTGACCCAGGTGCAGGACCTTGCACTTGGTCTTGTTGAACTCAATCTCTCTGCCAATGGTGCAGGGAATTAGGGGAAGGTTGTAAGAGGCACGCATGCAAACATGCAGTGTGCAGTGTAAACGCATCCACCTTATTTCTCAGTAGCTTCCAGCAGTTCTTCCCTTTTTTTTGGAAGTGCTAATGGATATTGGCAGGAAAAGAAGGCAAAAGGGGGGGAAAAAAGAGAATTAATCACAGTTATGTACTTTTTCTTCTCTTACTAACTGAAATCCTCCCCAGTGATTCCATTTTAGACTGCTGTGGCTTTAGAAATAGCCTGGACAATTAAAATTATCTCTCCAGAGCACCTCCTGTAGCTTCCTCTCGCCTCCAAGCTTGCATCTCATTGAAGAAGTGACCATTCCTCTATATGAAAAGAGCCTAAACCAACAGGGGATTAGATTAGCTTCCATTACCCATTAATTGTCCCTGTTCCCACATCTCTCTACTCCCTAGTAATTTTTAAAGGGACTTCTTTCAGTGTGTCTAATATCAGCTTTTTCCTTGCCTTTATGGAATGTTGGAGATTCTCCCAGCTGTGGAGAGCCATTTTAGGTCTACACAAAGCACACCCCAGCAAATTAACTTTTAGTGTATTCAGTAAATTGCTGTGGGAGACCACTAATAGAAACAGTGCAACAAAGGAAGGGGGGAAACTAGGGAACTACCAGGCATGACATGAGCATGGAAGTCCAGTAATGTCAGACAGAAGGAACCAGGGGAAGCCCCAAGGTAACACTAAGAAACGAATGACTGGACTAATGAGTTTTTGCTTGTTTTTTTCTTGGTTGGTTGATTTAGGTTTTTTTAATTTTTTTTTTAATTATATGGTATAAGAATCAAAGCAATCACATTTCCGTGTGAACCAGCCTTCCCATTAAAGTATATGGGATGTCCATCTTTCACAGCCAGAAGCTCAAATATACCTACTATTCATAAGTTAGCACCACTACAAGGTTGAGCCACACTGTTATTTAAGGGGTGAAATGGTCGGATTGGCTTTCTAGTCTCTCCCACTGAAAGGCTAAACATCAAGACAGAATCAAGAGATCTGAGATGGACATGGCATTAAGTCTCTCCTGGCATGAGATGACCTTTCAGAAAAACACATTGGAAACACTGATAGTCACTGAGTACAAATGCAATTACATGGTGCTGCCAGTCAGAACAAATACACTGTATCGTGGCCACTGTGGCAGGTGAAGCAGAACAGACCTAGCCCAGGATGCCAGGCCTTAACAGGCAACTTCAGAATTCCTATTGCTATCCAGGCTCTTCTTCCACTCCAAGTGGCTGGGCTTTTTTATTGTTGGATATCTTTTTTTTGCCCTGGATTAAGCCTGTGGGTTTGCTTTTGCATACTGAGCTGTGCCTGTTAGCATATTATCACACTAATCAGGAATGTCTTGGCTCCTTAGTGGAGATGGGGAATACTTGTTTAAGGATAGAAGGAGAGGTGAAACATATGCCTAGCTCTTGCTTTCTTCTACCCTCTGCAATACATCAAATTTGGCCTGGTCCTAAAATAAACTCAGGTACAACCTACCTTACAGCAGGAGGCAGGAGCAGCAGCAGGAAAAACCACATGAGGACACCAACTGCCCCACATCTCCACCCACATGAAGCTGCTAAGTAAACACCAGCTCATGTAGTCATGACTGCCAGGCTTAGAAAATTTTGCCTCCTTGTCCCTCAGCAGTCTCCTACCCATTATCCTCCTATCTATAGGAAAAAGATTTGCAAGTGAACTTTTGGTTGTTCGTTATGTACTATTCCCCCATACTTCCTTCCAAAGTCTATGGCTAGACAGGGTCCTCCTCGTCCTGCCCTCCACCCTTCTGCATCTTTCCCACCTCACCTTTTTTACCAGCATTCTAATCTCAGCAATGTCTGTCAGTGAGCCAAAGCTTGCTGAAAACAGTTGAGATTAGTTAAAAATTTCAGAGATTGTTTGAAAGAAGAGATTCATCCAATATGCTCATTAGAGCATGCTACTGTCCCAGAGGTCGTCTGACAAGCAGTTTGTACAACCATGGCCTTCCTCTAAAGCCTAGGACTGGGTACTAGGAAATGTGATTTTTATTCCTGGCTTGTCTGAAAACACATAATGACAGACAAGCCATTTAACCTCTCCCTGTTGCTTTTCCTGCCTAAATAATACTGAAAAATATGAAAAAGTGGTCAACTATGACTCTCTGATTCAGCTTGATCTAGAAAACAGAGGTTCATGGGAGCAGTGGGCACAGAAGGACAATCCTTAGCCTTATTGCTGGAGAAAATACAGTGATAGATGCATTGTCAGATAGTCTCTCCCTAAGTCACCAAAGTCTTTACAGTGCCCCAAACAGCTGAAGTTAGAAGACAACTAATAACTCTACTGTGGGCCATTACAGAGTTTCCAATCCCATTTCCTCCCAATAAATCTTTCTTAGGTCTGCAAGGGTCTAATGAGCACTGTCAAACTGAGCTGTACAAGGTGAATGACGAGCAGTGCAGCTGGACAAACTGGACCAAATGGCTTCCAGTAATGAGCATACTGGCCATCAGGGGACAAGGTCTCCAGCCAAAGTTAGAAACCTCAGAGAAACTCTGAGGTGAATGTTCAAGCCTATCCCCGGGTGACATCATACAACAAGAGCCAGAACTGATAAAAAATTACATGTTTCTTTGGAGCCTCTTCTGAAAGGCCAAAAAGCTTGTGCAGCAGTGTGAACATGCATGTCATCACTTCCCCCTGGAAAGGCAGTGCTACATTTTGTTGTTTTGTTTCAGGTTTTGCTGAGTTCACTTCCTGGACTAATAAACCAGATGGAAGGTCTGATTTTATAGGATGAGAGCAGTGTGTGAAAGTTAACAGTGGAGACTAAGTACTCTGGCTGCAAAGGGAGATAACTCATGGGGTGATGTTCAGAGGAGGACTCCGGGCTGAAAAGGAAGAAGAGTTGTCAGAATCTGTGGTATAGGGGAATGCAGAGTATGTAATGAAGACAGCAGGATATCTGAACACAACACAAGAATGAGTGCAGTAAAATGAAGAAAAATTTCCCTCTGAAAAGACAGTGCCTTTAAGACTCAAGCACTTATGGTCTGCTTAAAAGGAAGAATATTCACACCCATTCAAGTAGCTACAACTCTCTCCAGGACTTAGCACAGGTTCACTCATGAGGTGGCTCCAGCTGGGTCTGTGTCCCCAGCACCCAGAGAACGCCCCAGCAGGAAGGTAAGAAAGGATTTTTCAGGTCTCTTCTCTATAATTAGCATTTTATAATCTTCTTAAGTAAAAGGTAGATGAATCTCTGATATTTTTTTATAATAATGTAGTACAAGTGGTGAGTAAAAGCCCAGCCCTTTCAATAAGTAGTATATCAAAACAAATGTTTTGCAGTTCTAATCAAGAAGATCAGACCATCTCTGAATTAGGTCTATGCAATTATTGTATTTGCATTTTATAAAGAGGGTATTATAAAGTAACATGATGGAGGAACAGGCATAGTACCAATATTTTTAAAGGCTGAGTGCCTGAACTCAGAAGTTCATACAATTTTCAAATGTCATCAATAAGCAAAGCTCCAGATGCTCCTACACTCTGAAAATGCAGCTATCATCATGACTGCCTGCTTACAAAAGAGCAGCACCTTCTAACCTCATCTAACTCACTCCCACATCCCTCACAAATATTAACAATTGGAATGTCCACAGGACATTTAACTTCAAAGAGGCTGAGATAGTACATAGGACTCATTTAGTCTATGTAAGAGGGAGGAAAAAAGTTAGTTTTCAATTAAATGATAAGACAAACATTTCAAGGAATTGAGTCTTTTCCTTAAATTATAGTCCTAATTCACTCATTACACATAATTATTAAATTTGCACAAAGTGATTAGATAGGCTTTACTTACAAAAGAGAAATAAATGGAGCTGCCAGTGTTGACATATATCACTATTTAAAATGAAGACCAAAAGTTCTTCTTGGTGTGCAAGCCTGTTTCTGGGTGCATTTGCACCAATACTCATTTCAGACAGCTCCATTTTTCAATACACTGAATAGCTAATGGAAGATACCATCTATATTCACCTTAGAGCTTTTGATGTGTCCTATTCACAGGGACCATCATGGGTGATGTAGCACATATATTTGTGTTTAACTTTTTTTAAAGTCAAAACACAACAAATGAGCAGAATTTGGAAAAATAATTGAGTTCTTTTCAACAAGGAAAATCAGCAATGCTCCAAGCAATGCAACAGCACAGTAAAATGCACTGGATAGAACAGACTACAAGGAAATTTCCAGAACTGATCAAATCTCTGACCTATCAATAAAAAGAGATAGTAAAAACATCTTTCACTATGTACTTGGCCACTAGGTTATATGCAGTAATATATACATTGCCCTTATTGAAAACTATTTGCTTCACTAGTGGTAGCAACTGCCACATTTGAAAGGTGCAATCTTAAGCATGGCAGAAATTTTATTTCCCAATTATCAGGAAAAATAAATCTACTTCAAAATTCCATTTTTCCTCCTCTACCTCTACTCTGCTCAGTATGATATACTTAAATGTGAAATATTATGTACTTTAACAAGATTTTATAAAAGAAATAAAAAGAACAGCTGAAGAAGGATGCTTGCTGTGCAGAACAGCAAGCTCTCTAGGTCTTACAAAACCAGACTCTTACACATTCACTAAAACCCTTCTCGTAAGCATTTATGGCTAGATAGAGGGAGGCTTCTAGGTACTTCCACAGAGCTCAAAGCAAACACTAAGCGCTGCAAAGCCCTCCTGCACAGCGCTGGTTATTGCTGCTTACAGAGAGGCGCGGAACACTGAAGTGCCGGAGGCTGCAGCGGGGGCTGCAGCCGTGCTGGGGACAGACAGCGCGGGGGGACTGGCAGCCACTGCAGCTGGGAGCAGGGCTGTCTGCCCACCAGAGGAGGTGCCCAGCCTGGCATTTTGAATCCCCAACACCAGCGTGCCCTAAATTAAGGAAACTAATCATCGGCTGCAAAAGTGCAGAGATTGCTGAAAACCCTAAGTGATAATCCTTGTCTATTCAGCAAGGCCGCTTAACTGGAATGGGTAATACACCAAGGCCTCACCACAATTAATTGACACGTTAATTGACAAACCATTGCCTCTGGCTTGTTTGATGCCAGATGCTGACTGTTCTTGTGGAACTCCCTGGTTGCCCACTACCCATGGACACATCCTGCTAGAGCTCACATACTGTCCTGTGGACACAAGCCCTTCGCAGGAGGATTCACCAGACAACTTGCCTGTGTAACACAACTGTTTCAAGCCTCTCTGTTACCAAGTATCACCCTAAATCCAGGATTTCAGGGAAAAGCAGCAGGCTCCATTTGGAGCTCTGGGAAGGCAAGATGGAGGTTCTACAGCAGCTAGGGAGAATATGAAACACTCCATGCCTAATTGAGCATCTTTTCAAATTAGCCTGACTGCCTTATTTGCTCTATTCAGATAGAACAATGAGCTGAAATGTTACAAAGCATCTGCAGCACTGAGCCCCACAGGCACCCTCCCCCTCCTGCTGTGCTGGGTCATCACTCCAATACTTTTGCAGCAAGAAAAAGTAGGCAGACTGGGGTTGAGTCCTTCCTTGCTCATCTTTCCCCACATGGTGCTGGTAACATCCACTGCCACATGCCAGTTGCGCCAGAACATTCACATCTAAACACCTTTTGGTAGCTACAGTCCTATATATAAAATTTTCAATTCAGAAAAATAAGGCTTCCCTTTTTAACAAAGAACTACTGAAGAGTATCTCACCAGATAAATCAACTCTAATTATTTCAAGACAAACAAGCCTCATTTTCAAATTAAAATGGGAACAAATGTGTTAAAAGCACAGGGACAGTTTAACTCAATTCAAGGACAAGTCTGTAAAAATCTATAGCTCATGATGTATATTGAGGGCCAGAGGCTGGAATGATCTCATAGGCCCTTTGCAGTAGTAGATTAAAATTTTTATAAAACATTTTTTCTCTGACTCTTCACCACTCCAACCAACATCTGCACTCCTCACCCCACACAGTCACTGTATGCCTGCATCCAGACCACAGAAACTGATGACCAAAGAGAATGCATGAGCAGTTCTCCCCATCTCTGTGCCTGCTCCTCCCAGCCCCAGCTGGGTCACCAAAACATCAGAACTGGAACTTAGAGGTGTTCAGTATAAACTGTAGCTAGAGTTTTCCACAGACCAGCCATAAGAAGGTTTTTGCAAACAGCGCAGAGAAGTGTAATGAGTTCATAGCAAGCACTGTTTAATTATGGCATATGAGCTCTTGCAGCTTCTTCAAAACCCCAATGATTTTAGAAGTGCCCTGCAGAGCAGCCAGGCCTACTGCACACATCCTCTCACCTGCACTCCTTCCTTACCACACCAACATGCTCCAAACTACCCTTTTCTTCCAGCTTACCACCTTCCTGGTACTTTTTTAGAAACTCATTTGCTTTAATTTGCTTGAATGAAACAATCCCCACTCCTGCTGCAAAAAGAAAACCAGAAAGGACTGTGAATGTCTGCCTAGATTAGAAAAGCTAATGTTGATTTAGACATCAGGTACATAAAGTAGACCTGTTTTTTACATTCTGCAAACTTCTTGTTACTCATCTTAACAGCATCCCATATTACTGCTTGCACTGCAGTAGTCTCAAAATCTTTACAGTGTTTCAACTCTTTAGCTTAAGAGTTGCCATATGCTTTCTCTAACTGCTAGATTAATAATTTAAAATCTGACACTGATCAGCTCACAGCATTTGTTCATTCACCTGAACAACAGCTGCTGCATAAGAGCTGCCATGGTTTACTTGCAACAAAAGCAGTTGCTTTTAGTTTTCCTCTTAAAAAACCAGAATAAATATTTAACATAAAACAATAATGGAAGAGTACATATTTTGAAAGACAAATTTGTGGTGAATGCTGTTAGCTGATGCATTCAGAAGCACTCTTTCAAAACTATGTTTAGAAACACGATTCATGAAACAATCATGAACCAGGGAAAGAGGTCTTCTACTGAAGACTCTTTGACCCCACCAGACACCAATGCATCAGCTTTCTGGGTTTGCAGTAACAGTTGTCTGTCTTCTCAGAGAAACAGGCTGAGGACTAAAATGACTAATTTCTGAGTGATTATTCACATGAAATGAAATAAAAATTTCAAATTTAGAAATCGATAAGACAGATGACCATACAGCCTAAGCCATGTTTTCAAGAAAGAAAGGCTTTGACAGTTTCACATCATGAAGCACATGCTAAGGAGGATTCTCAATCTTATTTCAAATTAATCTAAGGTATAATTTCCAGAGAAGAATCCTAGTTTGAAATAGCATCCAGCATTAAATCTTGGGAAATCTGATGCAATGAAGTTAACATAATAGTAAGTAATGTAAAGCAAATGGTTGCTGTTGCTATGATAAAAACTTCTTCATGTGTAAGATTGCTCTGTAATCTTAGTAGATAGAGAAACACCCAGAAAATATAATCTCATCCTCTTCTATTTGTCTATCACTAATCTGTCTGACATTCTTCTAGGTACTTCCTCATAAAGCAAGGGAGAGTGAAAATGTGGCAGATCGCATTTCCAAACAAGAAAATCCTATAATAGTCTTGAATCCTCTGTTACTTATCCCCTCAGCAGTAAGACAGCATTCAGCTGCTGCTGATCTGACCTAGAGTATTCCTCCATTCACAGTGGGTAACTCTTTACTGTTTGAATAAAATGCCTACTAAAACTGATTTATCCTGTACTGCCTTCTGCTTGCTGTTCAGTTTGTTACAAGAAATACCTCAAGCTGCTTCCATAATTCAAACATGCATAAGACATCAAAAGAGACTCTTTTGTCAAGCCCATCAATGTATTAGTTACAGCAACAAGCCCCAGCAGCTTTTGCAATAACCAAATCATACAGCAGGCCATGAAGACTGGTCCAGACTTCTCATAGGCCTCATGATATTATCACTTGATTTAGAGCTGTAAATCAGTTTAAGCAATTTCTGTATTTTTAAAGTTGTAAGACAGATAACCAAGGGTAACTGAGTGCACAAGGCAGAAACAAAATAGCCTTTCTTTAGTTCATCAAACTTCCTAGATACTCTTGTCCCAGAGTGCCCAGCCCAAATATGGACCTTCCCTTGTTCACCACCTGAAATCATCTGCCTCCAAGCTTCCATCACTGCCATGAGCACACCCACCATGCACTAATCAGTTCTGCAAATATCAGAGTTAATTCCCACACATAAAATACAGATTGAAGGAAGTCTTCAAACTGCCACTTGGGGATCCAGGTTCACTCCTGACAATAGTGCTTCAGCTTTCACACCTGACTTCTACAAAATAGCCTCTGTTCATGGGTCTCTCCTGCTCCTGACACAGTTCTATCACATGCTAGAGGAACTAAGACTTTAACAATATACAGATAGCATTCATGTTTGTTTCCCATTTTTGTCCCTTGTGAAGAATCTCTCAGCAATACCACCAAATGCTGTGTGAAAAGATGTTCTTTCCCTCCCTCAGCAAATTGTCAGAGGCTTTTAGAAGAGCAAGCACAAAAGAAAATAGATTCTCCTGACATTGCATCCCCTAGATTCCACTGTGCTGAAGAAGGAGGCCAATACAGGACCTTTTCCCTCCAGCACTTAGCTGGAGGCTAGAAGACAGTGTTGGACAGGAATCATTACAGAACATGTAATACAGTGTGCCTTGTTTTGATATTCTCCCACAGACATCCACTTTTGGATGCTGTTGGAGGACAGAAATGTGTTCTGAGTCATTATGGCCATTCATGTTCATCTTACAATGGACAGCTGCCATCAACTTCTCTCTTCACTGAGGAAAGTGTGATGCAAATCCTCAACTGATGCAGGAAGCACAAATGGGAGCACTGCAACTCTCTTTGTCCTGACCTGGGCCAGTAAAATGTCAAACACTGATCCTGACTCATAGTTAACTGTGACAGGAATGTTACAACGTGAGATCTGTAAAAGCCTGTGGCTGAAAACAGACAATGGCTTCAGTATTGCAGGAAAGTATTGCAGCAAGAGATTGGGAGCATCTTCCTTTCTAATCAGCTCAGTGTGGGACACTGTACCATTTGTCATTTTGAAGGAAATACAATGCTTCTGTATCTAGACAGGCAGCACTTCCTCATTGCCTTAGCCTCAAAGCAACAGAGATCTTTGCTATTTAATGGAGATAGGAAGCAGAGAGCTGGAGAGAATTTTAAAGTGGGTGGTCTTGTTTGAGCCTTTCTCATTAAGTTGTATAAATACTCAGTCTGGCCAAACACTGTTTTCATGGCTGTACCAGCTGGTCATGAAAATTAAACAAAAAAGCAAACCAAAAGAAGTTCTTTCCTGTCTATGTAGAAATTTAAACTTATGGATAACCCACATATCCATGAAATAACATACCTCTAAGTCTCCTGTCATAAGCATATGTCTACATGTGCTGATATTTTTCCACAAACAGCTGCATAATCACATGAACTTATCAGAAAATCACCAAATCCTATATTGACAGGTTTACTCTCACATTTGCACAAAACTTCACTTCTACATAATATGACAAACTCCAGCTCACCAATTCACACAAGCAGTGATGTAGACATGCCCTCAAACACTAAATCTGCCACTTTCCCTTCTCTTTTTCCTCACCAAACAGGCAGAGGCACAGTTACAGGCATATACAATTCCCATGTGCATCCCTAAAGATGAGATAAATGCCACTGTGCAAATTTCAGCCACTCTGTTTGTCCTGAAACGAACTAAAAGGCAATGCCAAACCCTGAGAAAGTGATGAGCATAGCTGTTAAAAAGATATTCAAATACATGCATTCTCTTATAATCATAGTCATTCCTAGTTAAATCAAAAAGGACAGAAATTTGCAGAAGAACGAACGCTAAGGAAGAACCTTGTTGGAACAGTGATGACAGCAGACTGGCTTGCAGGAGAGCAGAGCTCTTGGGTTAGAAGGAATCTGCAAGAACATTGCGCAGGATTCAATTTTAGACCACATCTCACTTAATACTCGTATTAATCTGACTAGGCACAGGACAAGAATGTGGTAAAATAATTTACTGGCATTCAGGTAAGAGATTCTGTTAATACAAAGGAGGATCACAATATCACAAGGATTGGTTAGACCATCATTAGGACCAGAAAAACAAAAACAGTATGCCATGTAATATTGTGCTTATTTCTGACAATAAAATGCCGTATCCACATCCCTCCTATAGATCCCATCAGCAGCAACAACAGCGCTCACGATAAGCCTGGCAGGCTGCATTCCCTCCACAGCCACTGTCCTCTAGGCACTAATGTGCTCCCTGGTCATCAATGAGGATGGCTGCCATTGGAGTATTCTCAGGCTTTCCAGCATCCTAAAACTTGTATTTTCTGTGGCAAATTCACCCCAAAACCTCTAGCTTTGTCTTGTCTTCATAGCTGAAAACATAACTATTATACAGAAGAAATAACAGCCAAGCAAGTTTCCCTTTACACAGAAATCACATTAATGTATCACAGTGAACCTGGATTATATTAAGAACGGAGAAGCCCAGGATAGTCGTTCAATTATGCTGGATGATCCCCAAATCATGACAACTCCCATGTCCATCACCTTCTTTCTACACTGTCCCCGCAGATCAGAATGCTGGAGGCCACGGCCTTTGACCAGGCAATCGAGGGTCAACCCCAGAGCAGGCAAAGTGACAGGGGCCAGTTGAGTGAACTAGAGAGCCTGGTAACATCAGGGACAAAAGGACAAGGGGATCTCAAGGCTGCAGGCTGGTTGGCAAGTCTTGAGCTGGGAAGCCTACTTATACAATCCTTCAGAACCCAACCAGGTACGGCATAGCCTCAAGGAGACAACCCAGCATCAAGGGCACTGCACAGAGTAGTTATCTTCTGTGTCTACACACCACTGAATTCAAATTCTCCAGTTCCAAAAACAGATACCATGAGCTGCTGTCACCATGTTACACCTGGGGAAACTGAGGCAATAGTTCAACAAGAGTCAGCCGGGAAAAAAAAAAAAAGAGGCACCAGGAAACAGATCCTTCTATTGCTCTGACACCCACAGCACTGCTTTAGTCAGAAATCTCTCTTCAACCTATGATTTGTCATACAGCAGCTCCCAATAATTTCTCTGATATTCAGCCTGTATTTCTTTTTTGTCCACACCTCCCATTAGCATATCCTTCTTTGTTCCTGTGCCTCATTCCTCTGGCCTGTGTCTGAAGGCCTTCCCATTATAGTTCTGTGTGCCATCCACAGGCAAAGCTACTCCTGCTCTTCTAAGCAGCCTGTTACTCATCCTCCATGCAGTCCTGCACCAAGCTGGTTCTCACCAGCATCAGGATTTAAAAATAGCAGAATGCAAAAAGGCATCCTTGGAACCACAGAGCCAGTCCTCATTCCATAGTATAACAGAGGGCCTGAGAGAAATTAATTTAGGAAGAGAGTTGGCACAAAGGGAAAAATTATTGAGTCTTCCATTTGATCACACTTTGGAGGCAAGATTTGTTTGGGTTTTTTTTTACTTCCCACTCTATCTCAAATATATAGAAGAATAAAAAAGATAATCTGGAGCTGGGAACTATTTGAAAACCAAAGGAACTTAAAAAGAAATTAAAATGAGTTAAATATTTATATAGTGCAGTTCTAATTAAATTAATAGGGTTGCAGATGTGCTGGGGAGATCAGCAAACTACCTCCTTCACCTTAACCCTCATGTTCAATTACTACTGCAAAATTTTTATAATTACTGACACGACTGAAGCTACCTTTAAAAAGGCAAATCAGAAACAAAAATGAAACAAATAGAAATAATAATGCCTTGCAAAGAAAAGAATAATTTAATTCTTCTTCTCAGCACAAATGTCATGCAGCAAACATTTAAGAGCAGCACACATCTTTCCATACAAAGTCCCCTCAAGTTCCTACACTCCCTGGGAACTCCTGAAACATGATCACTGAGCAAATGCTGATAAACCATATATAGAATTACATTTACTATGTGGAACCAATCTCTCTTTCAATGATCCTGACAAATAATCAGCATTATCACCAAGTGTCAGTGACAGATCTGGACAACTCTGGTGTCAAATCCTTACCCCTCATCTCTCTGCCATGTACTTGAAACTGCAGCTCTAAGTTAGGCAGTAACCCTTTCATGGATGTACAGAGCTGAGTGTGAAAGAGTGAATCTGCTGCATTCTGACATTAACAGATTCCTCCCTGTGAGGAGAAAACCAGGTTCCCAAGTCTTGCCCAGTGGGTATCCTAAACACTAAACTGCATATCCATGTTTATGCTAGTATGCTTGTTTGCTCCTACTTTTCTCTCAAACATCAAGACTATTGAATTATTTCAAGAAGAGAAGAGAGTCTTCAGAAACAGGCAGAAAGAGTTATACCTTCCGCTGCAAAATTATCTGCTGGCTGCAGCAGCCTGAGAAATGCTACATAACCAGAGGCTCCCATAGGCAGGCTGTGTGCTGCAGCCACTGAGATGCCTGACAAAAAGGGAGGCTCCCATCACTTCCATGAGCAGGCTGGTACTGCACTCCTGAGAACAATGAATGCCAAGATTATATCCCAACAGACACAAACACACTTGCCAATGAGCAGCATTGTCAAGAGAAACAACCCTGCACAGAGTTTTAGGCACCTAAAGAAATAGAAAACAGCAGCCTAATGACCTCCATCAAAAGACAGTAGTGGGAGAAAATAAAAAGGACTTGGAAGATCTGTCAAGGGTTTGAGCACCTGAGAAGCAATTAGATGGCACCAGGTCATGTAATTTTCTTTTGTGGATATAGTTGAAAGACCTATTAGCTGATGCTTATCACAAAGCTCCCAAGTAATTTTATATGATCTGACAGGAATTCCAGGATGCATCTCCAAAAACAGGGGTGCACATACCCAAGATTCTAGATACTCCTTAATAAAAAGCAAGAACATGTACAACTTGTATCAGTGCCCAAATTCACCAGATCACAACGCACTTCACCTTCCAAAGTCTTACTTGCTGTCACCCTGGGGGTGAGAGAAGAACAACAAAAGTTGTTCCTTGATATGCATTGCAGGGAATTCCCAGAATAGCCCTATGTGTAAGGCTAACCTGCAGCAGAGATTCTCCCTCCTTATCCCCAGCTGAGATTAAATGAAGCTAAATGCTCAAAATTACATAGACAGTTACAAGCTAAACCAGAAATACAGGTAATACCTTTCAACCCCTATTCTGACCATCAGAGACAAACTCTTCTTGCATCTTCTTACCTCCCTATTTCTGACCTAAAATACTTAAGTGCTTCTTTAGTGCAAAAAGTATCTGGATCACCTACTTGCCATGGATATTGACGTGATACAAGTAACACAACTCCTATGCATTTAATTAAAGAAGATACAAAACTACTTTGGAGAGAGGAGAAACAAGAAAGCCTTGCAAATTTTTATTTACAATACCAATTACCTCAGGTCTTCCCGTTCTAGCTCCACCTCTAGAGCTTGCCACTATTTCCATGGTTCTAGCAAATAATGCGCCACATCAGATCTCAAAAGGCCATTTAGATCTCACCACAGGCCTCTGTGCTGTACCAAGAAGAAATTTTCCATTACCACCAAACTCAAAAAGAGAACTGAGATGCACAAAGGATACAAAAGACAACAGAAGGACTTCAAGCACAAGTAATAAGAATATTGGGAGAAAAAGATCCAGAGATAAGAACATCACCCATGCATCAGGAAGCAAAAGTTAGTCTTTTTATCAGCTCCAAACTAAACTAGCTACACTACACAAAGTATACCCCACAAAGTATGACTAGCATTGGTTACCAAAGTCTTCTTGCTCTGTCCATAAGACCTAAAAGACCCAGAATACCGTGTACTATTTGGAAAAATACCAAACAGCACAATCACTGATGAAAAAAGAAGAAACAAAAAAAAAGGAATGGATCTAAGAGAAAATGAAATGAGGAAAAGCCCTCAAGCATAATTTGAAGAAAATAGAGCACAAAGGTAGAAAGAGAAAATGCCTGGAGACACTTTAAAACAGGACAGCTGGGTGAAACTGCTTTCTGCCTTGCTCATAAAGGCTCCCAGCCCATTTCTTTGCTTTTTGCTTTGACTGCTTCTTTTTGCCAAAAATCTGGTTTTCCTTCTTGTCATCACTGTGGGCTTTTTCCTCCTTTGTCCCACAGAGCAGCTGTCACATTTACTCAGGTCTCATGAACTGCTGTGCTGTGGGTGCATGTGATTAATTATACCGTTAGCCTTCATTAAGTCAGTGGATTGGCACTCCAGTAGAGAGGCAGTGGGACCAGAAGGAGAAGCTATTGAGAGTCAGCAGGATCTGTGTCCCACAGTTTGTGTGGTTTTTGGGCATGTGAGGTTTTTGTCCTTAAAAATAGCAGTATCTGAGTGGTTTTTTCATGCTTTGATAAACCACAAAGCTTCTGCTTCGCTGCATGCCAGGCTCAGTTAAATAAATAAATAAATAAATAAATTTAAAAAATCAAAGTCCTGGAACATTTTACTGCCCAAATATCTTACTGCTGTTGTTTACTTGTTTTTTTGCAGTAGAAACCAAAGAAGTTATTGTCCTGATCATGGCTTTTGTCCTCATGCCACTTTAAAGTGATAAACCAGAATTCCCCAATGGGGAAGTCTGCTTTCCTTTAGGATCACCACATACAGTTAAAATGCTTCTGTTCCATGCTTCCCAGAAATAGTGCTTGGTCTTTCAACAGCCTGGGAGAAAGAGCCTTATGGGAGGCAAAAGAGACTCCATTTGGTTTGTTCCATGGCATTAGCTTCTCCCACACAGGGCATGGGACATGTTCTCCAATGCTCAAAGAGAAAATTCTGTTTCTATTCAAATTGCACATATTAATGTCAGCTGTTTCTACCTGGCTGGAGCTTAACCAAAACTGAGATCAAGTTTTCAATACTTCATAATATATAATTGCAGCCTAAAATCTTCATAATTCTGCTAATAACTCTTCACTCTGCATTACTGAAAAGAATACATACAATATAACTTCCCTAAAAGTTATAACATGTCACTGTTTTGTTTGGAAAGATTCACTACAGATACTGTTGGAATCTCTTCTCAAAAGCTCTCCAGCTCAAAACACATAAATACAGTTTTTGACATGATGACATGTTGTTTTACTAGTCATTAATGAACACTCCCTGGAAGAGAATTTGAATTTAGGAAATAAGATAGTTTGACCACCCTAGTTATATAATGTGGTGTAAAAAACAGAGAAGCCTAAAACCAATTTTCTCTGGATTTTATTTTTGTTTTAGCACCAAAAAAAAGAAAATCCCAAATTAATACACTTACAGCTCATTCTTTGCAATTTCAAATGTCAAAAATTTGGTTTATCACAATTGTAAATTTTGCTATATAGCAGAGAACTAGGGGTGTCACAGTTCCCATCACCAGCTACATCAAATTCAGAGGACTGAAGGATGTAGCCAAATTATGGCTTTAATTGCTCCAGACTAGCCTCAAGGACCCCAGAATAAGCAGAATCCATTGGCCCCATTTGAGCAAGAAGATACCAAAATGTCTCTCTGGGGAAGGGGCAAAAGTGACCCAACATGGGGAGCTTCAACAGATTGTCAGAGAGACAGAGAGATCAGATAAAAGTCCAATAGAGCAGATGCTGTAAGAGGATTAGAGCAAGCGGATTAGAAGACTTGAGAATACAAAGATCATCAGACTCATGATTCGTCTTTAAACATAATCAGGAACAAGTATCCCAACTTCCCCTACCCACTAACAATGCTCCACGTCCTTATTTGCTCTCTCCCTCCTCTTCTGCTTCCCAATCTTCTCTCAATCATTTTATGTTCCTGTGAGGTTATTAATATCACGTGATGGACTTCCATGAAGTCACATAGAAATTTCTAGAAACGTGGCAGGATCCTCTTAGGCTAGGAGCAGCAGGAAGGCTATAAAGCTGACCAAGGACATACCAAAAACCTCAGAACCTCAGGTCCTGATAAAAGCTGATTGTAGGTGTGTGGCAAGCAGGAAGCCAGGTAGCAGGGAGAATGCAGGCCCTAAATGGGTAAGGCCAAGAACATAACTGCTTTTCCAAACATTCTGCTCCCCAAAAACCCGCTGTTTACATGACAGCATCACCTGTGTGTTACACTACCTTCACCTCTCTTTCAAGTAATTTAGTTATGACTGAAGAGTCCACCAGCATCCACTGAATAACCTCCATCAAGTTATACAATACTGCTCTTTACTCCCAACATTGAATCCATCCAGTTTGGGCTATACTGAAAGCATTTATTCACAGGATTTTTCCAATTATCTTTTAAGTGGGTTTACAGATCTAAGTGTTGGGAAAAGACCACTGTGTACTGAGGACCAGCATTAGGAAGCTATGAAATGTATCCACAAAGTATGCATGTTTGACACTTGCTTAATTTGTCACTATAAACCCACAGGCATCCAGAATCACAGCATGAAATATCATACTATCCACAGGACCAGCCACACTATGGAAAGCAAGAGTTTAAGTAAACAACTGTGGGTATGCTATAGGCTGAAATAAATATAATATTTACCAAACAATTACGAATCAACTCAAAGTTTGTATCTAATTCACATGCTGTAAAAACATCTGACTTAATCAAATAATTTGAAGCACTATATAACAATTCATCCAATTCCACTCAAAGTAAATCATGTCATCATCAGTTTTATAGGGCCTTCAAAAAACCCAGTCTAGAAGC
Organism: Anthoscopus minutus; assembly: GCA_013399455.1. Classification (NCBI taxonomy): domain Eukaryota; kingdom Metazoa; phylum Chordata; class Aves; order Passeriformes; family Paridae; genus Anthoscopus; species Anthoscopus minutus. The sequence continues at coordinate 89,863 of VWYI01030325.1, read as the reverse complement.
AATCATTGTTGAAATGAATCATGAAGCCAACCTACACTGACTCCATGAACATAAATATGCACATGCATAGCAAAACACCTCTAGCTAATGACACAGGCGGTAAACTTCCTGCAGAGGCTCCAGAACAGGAGGTTTCCTGTTCTTTCTTCTAGAGATTAATTGCATTTTGATACATCATACTTATCTCTTGGTATTGCCTCTGAACTCCTTAAGACCTCTCCTTATATTTTCCAAACTGATCTGCAGTTAAGGTCTCAAAGTCCTCCTCATGGCATATGCTCCAGACCACTGCCTATCAACAGTCTCTCCTAAAGCCCAGTTTATTTGTGCTTTGTGTTTGTAAGCAATTATAAGTAGATCTATAATTCCATGTTCACTAGAAGTCATAAATTACCGCCCACACTTTCTTCTGTGGAAAACTTCTGTGCCAAATGAGAAAAGTGGTAAAGCACCCATCAGGAGGTTTCTGCAATCAGCAAGCCTGGCCCATACCCATCAGAAGGAATACAATTGTTCACCACAATGATAGAAAACATACATGTGTCACCTCAGCTTTGTACATGACCTCTGCTTGCTCACCTCTTCACGACAGCTCCTGATGTTTGGCCTTCCTCCACAGAACCAAGAATAAATAGGGACCATGGTTTTCACCAATCAGCCCCACTGCCTTGTTGGGTTTTCTTTTCAGTCCCAGAAACAGGGTTGTGTGGCTGCATGCCTGCAAACCCTGGCTAGCTTCCCCCTCCAATCCCTCACACCAGCCTTCAGTGAATTTGCCATGACAGGCTTGACAAGAGTCAGCCGGGAAGAGAAATCCTGCCCATTACAAACAGAGCCCTCAGTCAGACACATACTTCTCTTCCAACATGCTGAGAAAGGAGAAGACCCAACTGACACTGGTGTACATGTGTCCCCTCCCCAAGATGACCCAAGTTTCCTCACTAGCCATGACACTGCCACACACATCAGAAACATCCATACAGCCCTCCAAGGACTGTACAAAACAGTAGTGTAACTATCACAAATGAGAGGCTGACAACAGAGAATGCTCTCTAATGACAACTGAATGGAGAGGATTCAAGTAGCCACTGCAGCCTTGTTCCAGGCTCTCATTCTGATGAAAAAAGTACAAACAGGGAAATAAGGAGAAACAATGATAGCAAATCAACTAGAATCTGATAGCGCGGCAAAACCAGCTGGATGCAGTGAAAGTAAATTCAGCTGTTATGGTAATAGAGTTCCTTCTAACAGTGCAAGAAGTTATTTCTTCCAATGGAAAAATATTAATTAAATGATCTTTCATTAAGAATGAAATCTCTGTTAAAGCCAGAGGCAGACAGCAGGTTTTGACTATGCAAGAACGCCATGATGCCCTCAACAAAAAAGTTCAATAGTCAATGTAAGCAGAATTTCTGAAGATATGTCCTGCTAGGGGAGCTGATGAGGGACTAGTTAGAGAAAAGTAAAGGAGATCTGCACAGCAAAAGGCCATTTTGTTTTGAACTTAGAACTCTGGAAACTGCTTTGCCAATGTACCCAAACCTGTCCCACTCTTTGAGCCTTTGAAAATTAAGCTGTCCCTTACACCCCTCAAGCTTCAACTTAAACATCCCTGCTAGTACAGCAGTTTAGACACCTGAAACATCCACCAACTGCTGAACTACACAGCGATGTGTAAAACATTGCAAGTGTGATCTTGCATTTAAGGAACTAATATTTGACCTGTAAAGGCAAGCACCTCAGAGATGAAGTAGTGCATCATCTTATCAACATCTCTGTTGATAAATGCTTTAATACACTTCATATCCTCTAGGAAGCTTTTCTTTTTCTGGATGCAGTGGGAAGTAAAATAAATTATAAAAAAAAATTGAAAGAATAAAAGACAATAGAGAAGGTAAAAAATAAAAAGGGAAAAATAAAAAACCACAATGTATTTGAGAAAGGGATATCACTCCTCAACTTAATGAATGTAGAAGAGAGAATAAGACAGTAATTGACAAACAACAAAAGCATTGTCTCCAGTGACCTGCTATGATGAAGGGGAAGTAAGGATCCCTGAGACCTGTCGAACTCATCTGCTTTTAACCACTGTGGAAGGAGCTGTGCTGACAGACTCCCATCTGCTGGTAGATCAGATACTACAAAATACACATTGAAAAAACCTACATTATTAGAAGAAAGTTATGTATGTGGATCTATACACACAGATCTCATCTAAGGCTGAAAAGCACGCTAGGGATTCCCCAGCACACACCCATCTGTCCCCAGTGCTAGCACTTCGAAGCTGTCAGATGGAGGGCTTATTTACAGCTCAAAGGGAGCACTTCGATGAACAGCTCCAAATAAATTAGTGAACTATAAACCATTCTCCTGAAGCAAGAATCCCAGAATCTATCCTGAAACCTAGTCCATAATAATAACTGAACTTTCCTACAAAATTTTTTGTTGTTCCATTACTCACAAGGGAGTGAAATGGTTGCAGCTTTATCACCCTGTTGCTAAAGCGTCTATCCATAAGCAGTTCTTATCTACGGAGTCTCTCCAACCTCAGTAGTCAAGTCTCTTAATATCCTGCAGCCTTCATTCACATCAGTCAGGTTAATAAATCCCTTCCCAGTACAGCCTCAAGTCTTGTTTGATAGCTCCCTCTGAGGAATGATGCACATATAAACTCCAAAGATTTTCCACAGGAGACCATAATGGGAGATAGGCTTGCAGAGAGTGAAGGATTCTTTATTGCCCCGTTAAAGACAGAAAACTGTGGCTGCAATTTACTGAACAGTAAGACATGCAAGAAATAAAATTTGTCCAAACACAACAAACAGCAAATGACCCAATCTGGGTAGGTATCAAGGGAAAAAAATACTTCGGCTCAACAGCTGTCACAGCAGGACAGGAGTTACTCCTGATGAAAAGAAACAAATAAAATAATAAAAAATATAGCCTATGCAGACAGAACAGAAGACAGAGAAGGACATAATAAGCACAAAAGGACACGCATTCCTTTGACACGGGCAAAGACAGATCTGCAGCAGGCTGCAAATTACATTGTAATTGTGTATGAGAACTGTATCTTCCAACCAGATCCCACGATCTGTTCTCACTCTGCTCGGTAGCTTGCACCGAACTGAAGGACTAGAACTTGATCTATTGGGCACAGAATAGTATAGCAGGAACTCAAGGCTGTTCCTGCAAATCTGGTGGAATATTCTGGCTAAGCCAATTCCTCTCCTCGTGCCTGGGTTTCACTGTACGGAGAGCAGGCTCACAACACATTTTTATGAAGTATTTTCTATCATAGGAAAGTACGTTTCTTATTCCTTAGAGAATTAAGTATGATATTTCCAGGCTTTCACATGAAGCATTATTCAGCCTTTTTATTATCTAGTTTGTGAGGAATAAATGCAGCAAACACTTGACTTTCCCCCTCCGTACAGGACAAAAAAATCTGAAACCCTTGCATTTATGTAAATTTCCTCTTGATCAAAACAATCTAGAATCTTTCCTGCAATTTTGTCATTGTGTGGTAGGGTCACCTGGCAGCAGTCAGAGAAAGCAGGAGCTAAACTTTTTCACAAGCCACGGCACGGCTGTGCTTCAGGGGAAGCACTGGAGGGACCAGGCAGCTGAAAACAAACCTAGTCTTATCCAGGAGGGGGCACTGCTAATACACAGCAGCCAAATCTTCCGGCTAACGGGCACGGAGCACCAAAATGACAGAAAACTAATATTAAATGAAAAAATAATGTATATTGTCTTGATGTTCTAGCGATTTCATTATTTGTAAAATTAAATACTGCTTTCTCCTAAACTAACACAGGTAAGCCTTCTGCACTTTTGTAGAGCCAAGCATATTTCCTAGCAACGCATCTGTAGGAGATACCAGGTACCAGCATTTGGCCAGCAGTGAGCAGAAAGAGCAGTTTACTAAATGCAGGTATCATGGCTGCTGCCCACAGAGGCGCTCAACAAACTCTGTGCAGGTTCATTGCACACACATCAGCATGCAGTGATGCAAAACTTTTCTATATCACCTTCCGCTCCATACCACCTTCTGTTCCCAAACCAAACAGCCTGCAGAAGACATCACTCTGAATAGATAGACTCCTAAAACTGAAACATCAGAAAAAGAAACCTGGACACAGTACATTCACTGAGGGACCACGACAAGATTTCACCTTGCAGAGCAATGTTTCTCAATGTGTTTTCACCAAATATACTGAGTCTCTGGATTTTTCTCCAGACTCCTCCCACTTTCCTCATCCCTGACAGCTATGGGCTGTGAACAGCATGAGGCCCAGTGAACACCTACAAGGCAAACTTCTAAGAGAAAATACCAAATATGCATGTTTACAAAAACATATGTCCCAGAATTTGGGAATACAGATTTCTACCAGCCAGTTGCTAATCTTGGACGCCTTTCTATGCTGAACTCTGTAGAGTTTATACTCCCTTGTATCTCCTTTCTTTCTCTTCTTGATGCCTAGATCCCCTAAGACCAGAATAATTTTGTTGCCTCCAGTGCAGACTGGAATGTTTGAGTTTGGCCTGTAAGGAAAAATGGCTCAATCCCGTGCTAGACATGGGAGGGTGAGGGGTTTCAGATTTTACAGGAGGCTAAGGGTGACTTAGAAGTGATCACTCAAGAAATATAAGTTTAAACTACATAAGCCCAGTGCTAGTTTTTCCAAGAGACTGCAACTCCGAAGAACCTGACAAGGTCCCAAAAGCAAGGCTGCTGTAGAAGATAACAGGAGACTCATCAGGTTGGCCTCCTTTCAGCAGGTCTCAAACTTGGCCACAAAATACCTCTTTAATCCTGAGTCTCTGACTGAGCCCCAGAAGTTTCACTTGCCAAATCTCACACTAACCAGCTCCAAGTTTCTCGCCTCACTGTACGGGAGAATGCTATCCCTTAAAGTACAACTCCTCATGTATAGCCTGAGCTACCAACATTCAGGAAAGGTTTTGGTTGTATAGCAACTAACAGGCTGCCATTAAGGAGCTCAGATCTGGATACCCTGGCCAGTCATCCTGCTTGTCGAAGGCAGGGATGGCTTCTGCCTGTTCTGTCAGCCCAAGTACCCGGAGAGGAGGGAAAGCAGGCGAAGCGTTATCTGCTGCCAACCTCCGGCTTGCAACGCAGGTGGGCAGTTTTGATTTCCTCCAGTAGAGGGCAATACTAACATAGAAAATAAAAAGTAAACCACAATATTTTTTTACTAAAGTAAACAAGCAAAGGAATTAAATATCCTTATCTTGCAGCACTGAACACAAAACAAAGCACTTGGAAAGTACATGTGTTCATTCCAGCAAAAATGCTTCTGCAGTCTGACCCCATTTAGTGGAAGGTTGCCTTACACAAAATTTTCAGTTGTTTCAGGTAAGATTTTTTTTCACTGTTCTGATTAAAACAGACAAGAGATGGTCTTTGTTGGTCACAACAGAAATAAAACCTTTTTTGTTGTTCATTAATAAAAAATCTTTTCCATTCCACACAACTGCAGTCTGCATATATGATAAGCCCAAAAGATCAATTCTTTATCATTCTCCCTAAACTAGCCTGTTTGATACAGATCATTTTTTACAGAAAAAGAGATAAATTCATTCAATTATATTTGTAACAGAGTTGCCTCATGCTCGTTAGGACCTGAAATTAACTTTCTATGACCAAAGCTGCCACACATATACTCATCACACATTTCTAAAATCTGTGACAGTACTATCCCAAATTGTACTATGATAGCATCCTTTCACAATAAGTTTGTGAAATTAACTCCATGTATTTTTTCCCTCTTTTATAAATAAAAATCTCTGTTTCTATAACTTTTGCATCCCATGACTTCAAAATAATTTAGAAACATAAGTGAGTAAAGCTCACAATATTTTCTTACACTCGAGGAAACATCCTTCCTTACAGACTGGGAAGCTGAGGTACATGACATGACAGTGGGTCTCCCCTAGGTCATACATATCTGCTGTGGAACAAGACGAGAACCTTTTCTGTAGCTCCAGTCTTGTATTTTGAACATTTACCCATAGTGCTAATCATGCTTACAGGCACAAAATACCTTTTTATTTTTTCTCTGCAGCTTTCTATTGTCCTCAGATGATGGAGATGACAGTGGATAGAAACTGTTTTCCTATTCACAGTGTTCTGCTATTATGTTTATTTGCTTATAAACAAGATAAGATATTTTCTACTCTTTCATTCCTTTTGTTTACTTTTCCTTTCACCTAAACAAAAACCACCCAGGACTATCTTCCTAGACTTTTTAAAAAATCAAATCATTTCCTCCCTAAGTATTTGACAAGCCAAGTCACACTGATTTGAGATCATGGCTGATCTCAACATTAAAAAATAGCACATTAAACACAACTCAGTGCTAGCCAAGACTTATGAACAGAAATCAGTACACAAAGTGCTGTTAAAACCATAAAGAAACAGGTGTTTTGCATCTAGGGAAATGTACCAGTGAATGTGCAGATTGTGGCCCAAATTTCTATACAGATGCTTAGGTGTCCAGCTTCCTTGGACCTCTTTGGAAGTTCCAATGCACAGTAGCAGTCAGATGACATTTCTTTGTGCTATGAGCCTTACTTCTTCCTCTCTCTCCCTTGCAGCCAGGCAGGGCCAATTCCACACAGCTCCTTCAGACATGCGAACTCTCTCAACCTATGTGCTCAAGGCAATGATGACCTCTAAAAATTACAACCCTGTTTATGGTCACAATTTAGGTATAGTCACACACCAGAAAGAGCACACAGTCACCACAAAGCCTATTGTACACAGACATAGAGCTCCTCCCTGCCATGGAACAGTGACAGCCTATTTACCATTACTCCCAGCATCAAGACTAAAAATGAGCAATTGCACCACCCGTTGCCATGGATAATCTTTAAGTTATCACAAAAGAACAAAAACAAAGGATACTAAATGACTAGGAACAAGGAGGTCTAGATTGTGACCCATGTCTCACAGCTACCCCAAAATGCTTGCCTTCACTTGTCACCTTGACTTGCCCTTTCAACATGAGGGTGATGTCATAACCTCTTTCCCTAGCTGTGACACTCAGACTTTGAATATTGTAGCTTATTACTGCTGACATAACATTATGGAAATATGACATAACATTCAAGGAAGACTGAACATGGCACTCAGTGCCATGGCCTAGTGGGCAAGGTGGTGTTTGGTTATACATTGGACTTGATCTCAGAGGTCTTTTCCAGCCTGAGTATGTCATTATGCAATCAGAGTGCAGCAAGGACAGGATGCATAGCTCTCACAGTCAGAAGTGACCATTACACCAGTTAGGTCACCTTCTTTTAAGGTTTGACAGAAAGATATTTCAGGACATAGCCACATAAAATGCTGAAAACTTTTTTGACCACTAATACCCCTGAATCCTGCCACCCTGTACCAGTGATCACCACTTTGACTCTAGAAAGCAACTAGAGCAGGGATTTAGTGATAACATTTCTTATTCAAGTGTGACCGGATTGTTTATAACAAAAGTAGTTTCTCATTTAAAAAAGGTATTTTCCTCCTACCACATAAAAGAGAACCAACCTGTAGTATCAGCACTTTCCCTGTCAGCAAATTAAAGTTCCCTATGTAAGGCTCTAAGGATAGGATAATTGTGTTATCCTAAGAAGCTGTGAAACAACAGCACTCTGTGCACTGCTAAGGGAGTGGCCTAGAGAGAGGAATGGCTCCATGTCCCCCTGACCCTCTCCAAGCTGACATTTTTGGTCATTGTAACAATTGGGATTGTCCTCATTGTCATCTTCCTGCAGCATTAAGCTGCCAATTGACAATGAAGTAGCTATAAGCTGGGAAAGAGGCTCAGTCTAAGACCTGGGAAACATCACACAGTGTATATGGAGGAGCTTCTACATCACTCATGAAAGCAAGCAACTCCTAAAGCTAAGTAAGGTGACTGCAGATAACAAGCAGTCAGGATGCTTTCTGCATGCAGTTCTGCAAATGCATCTTGATTCAAATACAGAGTCCATCAACCAAGCCAACACAGGACATAAGCACCCTTCCTTCACAGGGCAGGGATTCTGGAAATCAAGCAGTCCTACCATCCCAGAGCTGCATTCCCACACAGTCCAGACACCCTGACAGTCCTGGAGCTTTCCCATCCCTGTTGCCCCCAGCCCAGCCCAGCCCGCACACCTCAGCCAACACAGCCAGCGCTCTCCACACCTGACACGTGCAGCACCCCATGCCTGCTCCCTAGGGGCCACCTTAGCCAAGGCAGCCCAAGCCAACCTCCCATCCAGTATATCCCACCAGCAAAAGAGACTTCACTAAGACATCAGCTTCAGCAAGGAAATTTGAGAGCTATATTACAATAGGGCATTTCTATGAACTCACATGATCAGTATGACCTTTTTATTTGCAGTATTTTTATCTCCTCTCTGTACAAGATATTTTACTACAAACACACTAACATTTTCTAAACAAATACTACCGTGTTTTTAGTCAAACCAGTTTCCAGTTCTCTTGTCTGCCTGAGAAACATGGTGAGACTTCTCTCTACATAATATATGCATGTTTAATGGCTGTTTTGAAAACTGCTCCGAACTTCATTGCTTCAAGACAGATCGTGCAATTTGTGCCCTACACGTGCAAAACCAAATGCAAAGACTGACTTAATCAGACTCACATTTCAGAAGGCCAAATTCGCAAATTACCAGGGCTACTTAATGTTAACTATAAATATAGCTAGAAAACCAAAAAGTCAAAAGTCATAGGGGTATCTCATTCTGTGAGCTTCTTTGAGTTTGTATTAAAGAAATAACTATGTTTACACATATACATAGATATAAAAATTTAAGTTTTGGATATATTATCTTAACTCTGAATACTAAGGTAAAACAATATCTTGAACTACTACAGAAAACAGATCAACAACTGAATGAAGCTGGAACAAAGGACAGGTGCCCACAGCTAATAAAATACAGATCTTAAACAAATGTTGTCGAGGGCTCTTTGTGTAGCTTCTGTATTTTAGTGTTTCTCTTTAAATTGTCTATAAGGCCAAGAGGGACAAATGGCAGGGTATATTTAAGAAGCATGATTTATTTCCCTTTTAATTTTTAATTTCCCAGTACAAGTGACAGTGTTATTGCTAGAAACTCACTCGCTCAGGGGCATTTTTGTAGTCTCCTGCTTTGCATGAATTCTCCCTAGAGATCTCAAGTTCCCCTGACTCTCATCTAGTAAACATCTGACTAAACTGCCTATTAGACAATAATTCCCTCCAGGCAAGAGGGGAAAACATAGCTCTATTCCTTTGCAGCCTTCCCCTCCACCCTCCCCAGTCCCCAACAACGTACAGATAATATTGCAACAGCTGCCTTTTTCAGGGGAAAAGGTGACACAGGGTGAAGCCTACTTAAATGGGAATTTCTGTTTCCTAATGTTTTAGGCTAGTGTTTTTCCTTCCTTGCTAGCGAGCAAGGACAATCCAGACTGAGGTTAACCATTTAGTTCCCATAGTCCACTGGGCATTCTACAAACTGGCAAATTCAAAGCTCTACAAAAGGGGCTGTAGGTGCCACAGCAGGAGACAAATATCAAACATGCCCCGAAAACAAAGAAACCAGCTTTGTATTCCCAGCTTTAAATGTTCTCTGGCAAACCCAGCCTCACACACAAAAAGGATTCCTGCTGGCCTCTCATCTGCCAGGGCTTATGTATCAGCACAAGAACCCAGCAGGAGTGAGTCAGAAGGTCTCTCCTCATCTTCTACCCTCTTGCAAAAATATTAGTTCTCCAATGGACTGAATATTTTCAAGAGGAGGGGAAACCCCTGCAGAAGTGAGGGCAACAGCAATGACTTTTCCACAGCTCTGAAGCTGTGCATGGGGGATTTATCTGCCAGCAATTCAAGCATTTGCATCCCAAACCACACTTACCATCACCATTCCTGAGCAACCTGCTGTTGGGTGCCTTCCCTCCTTGTGCAGATACACACTTTCCTTCACATTCCTGAAGAGAACTGCTCCCCATCAAGAAGCCTCAAACAGAAAGCTTTAGAATTCATTATTTTTGTTTTTTTTTCCTCTGCCCTGCCTTGCTGGAGCCCATCCAGGATTTACAGTGCTGGGGCTGAAATCTTCTCTCTAAAGTAACTGCAGTGAGGGTAAAGGAGCACGATCCACAAAAGTGAGCTCAGAATCTAGCCACTGGCTTTCTGTACCCTGGATCAGCCAGGGACACAAATGCTGCACGGAGAGTCACTTTGCTCAATGGAGAAAAACGAATGTGCTTCATGCAGCAGGAGCATCTCCAGCTGGTAGTCTCCAAAACAAACAGTACTGGGATGAAAGAACTGTGCCCTTTACACTGCCCATGAAGCACACATTTGCCATAATCTTCCCAATACACACTTCTACTAAGCCCCACAAAAAGAAAAGCATTTAAGACATCTCAAACTCAACAAAGCAGTATGCATATGCATTACAGAGCAGCAGTTTGGAACTGAACTGGCAGTGAAACAGTCTTACTGGATCGGTTATTTTATATCTGATTTCAATTATTCTGCTATGCAAAGAGGTGAAGGTCACAGAACAATTTAGTGCCAGGGCTGCAGATCACTCCCAGGTGACTGACAACTAAGTCCTCCTCCCCTCCAACCCCAGCCTATCTCTGAACTACTGAAGAACACAGGAGTCTCTTATCAGCAAATGACAGATGCAAGTGGGTCCCCCAGATGGGAAAAAAACAGACAAAAAAAAAAAAAGAGAGAAAAAGAGGTTCCCCAGGTTCTGAGGAGGATGAGAGGTTGCTAGGGATATCACTTTTCACTATCTACTACTCTTATTTTTCATTACATTACACAAAACAATCACACTTGGCTATTAAGAAAAAAGTCACCAAGGGACCCAAAGAAGACAAATTAATTCCTGATTTATGAACGGAAAATGCAATAACCATAAGGGGAAATCAGCATATTGCTCCTGTACTAAATGATCATTTCATAGACAAAACTGGGAATAAATCCAAGAATAAAGAATAAAAGCAGCAGGGCTGTGTTTGTAGTGTTGAGGGTCTAATCCACAAAGGAATATTATGGAGAGCACTATCAATTCATTCACCTGGAGAAATAACAGTATCAGTGGAAAACAGAATATTCTGATTCACTGTAGAGCAGGGCTAACCCAGGCCAAAGGTTTTCATAATCTTAATTTCAACAAGAATTTTGTATGTAAGTACATATACTTAAGCATGACTACATGTGTGCATAATGCTTTTAACGTCCCATAGCATCTCCTTCTCTAGTCCTCATCCTCTCACACCTCCACCAGTAAATCGGAATCCTGTTTACAACCTTCTATTATTCCATGCTGACTTCCACATACAGATCTGCTACAGAAACCTTGCAATCCTACACCAAGTGCTGAGCTATGGCAAAATTAACTGTGATTTAACTAGGTAGAGCTAAGCGCCAGTAAGATTCACAGGGATCTTGGAAAAGCACTTAGCTCTTACAGCTGAAGGACTGGATAAGAAAGAACTCAGAGCTATGGAAATAGGAACTACATCAGTCTTACCTGTGGTAGCCACAGAGAGGCTGTCACACCGTAAGAATATTAAACAGTGCCAGTCCCAGTACAGACCCCAAAGGGACATCACTTCTTACCGATCTGCGTTTGGATATCTAGATCCTGACTGAAATCTTTTGGATGCAACCATCCAGTGGATGGTCCACCCATTAAATCCATATTTACTGTTTCAATCACTAAAAACCCTTTAAAGCTGAAACAAGAAAAAAGGCAATTAAAAATTGTGCAAAATTCTGACTTATATATCATATTTGAAAATAATTTATAACTGGCATAGCCCAGCAGGAAAGACCATTTGGGCCATATCTGCAATGATCTCACCTCTTTCTTTTTCCTAGAAAGATACTAAAACTACAGTGATGCATCAAGGAAAATGCAGCTGCGTATCAATTCCACATCTGCTTTCTTCTCTCTGGGTCCTCTCAGTAGCCTTTAATCCCCCATCCTGTATCCACAACCTATCCTCAGACCATAGCTCCAGCCATGCTGAATACAATTACTGTAATTGATGTGCTGCTTTTGTTAAAACCACAGTATCAATAACAGGAATAAAACAAGCTGCTATATAAGATGCAGGAAATTTATTAGAATGAATGTATGCAGTGGCTGGCATAATAACTGTTGATGGCCAATTCATAAATCACAGCTGGATTCTTTGGGAGACGTTACTCCTAGGCAGCTTCTCTCGTGAAATAACAACAGTATGAGGAAACAAATGACAGACTGCTGCTAAAGGCAGTGAAAAACCTTTACTATGCCATTTACAATCTCAAAACTTAACAAAAATCCATTAGCCTAAGTTACCAGGCTCAGAATCAGCTAAAAAACCATCAGGAAATGTCAGAGAACAAGCTCTTACCTTCTTTTCCCTTTTTCCTTCTGAGGTGTGATGGGAGGCTAGTCACATCTCTCTAACTCACACGTCTGACCTTTCAAGGCCTGAAATTTAAGAGTCCAGCAACTCAGAAAGCAATCCAGTACCTATCAAAGCTTACCAAGCACTTCAGAAGCACCCAGTCCCTGTAGCAATACCACTCAGGGGACTAAGGGATCACTGCACATAGCAGACCTGCCAGTCCTGGTATGACTGCATGCAGGCTGTGGCAAAGGACCCAAAAGTACAGCCATGGGGCTGAGCAACCCAACCAGGCAAATGTCATCCTGCTCTCAAGATGGCAGGACCATCCAGAAGCGGATCTTCATCTCCTTCTCTCATGGTAACCCTACAGCTTGGCCGGCAGTCGCTGCAACAGCTCAGAAGCAGAAGTGCCACACTGTTTTGGTTGTCCCCTTTCCTCCACAGGATACAATGGTCTTGTTACAGGCCTCTATCCCAGCATTCTCTAAAATGGAAACAGGGTGGTGGTGTCCTGGTCCACTCCCTCTGGCTGTCACAAACAACCAGAATGTGCAGGGTCCCTGATTCCAAGGCACTGGTAACCAACTATCCCATGTCAAGCCCACGGATGAACTCGCAAACAGGGGCATCAGTTTGGCCTCCTGTCTTAATCTCTGGAGTCCTTACCTGTTCTGCACCCTCTACCTCCCATATCCACATCTGTGGTGTCTTATCCATGGCAGTGATGATGAGATGGTAGGGAAATGGCCAGAAAGGGACCCACAGATAACAACTTTACCATGTAAATTTATAAGGGCAATGGTTTATTTTTATGATGATTTATTAACATGCTTATAAATGTATAGACTAGACTGATGCAGCATTCCACTGTACTAGAGGCTGGTGCTGCTTGCAGCTGAGGTTAATAACACCTCCCCTGCGACAGACTTGGGACACCTCATTATGCAGTTTGCCCTTTAGGGTGCTGCAACATTGTAGGACCAGCCTTACAAGCTGTAGCTGCTACATCCCACTTCCAAGCCTTCTTCTCTCCCTAGAGTACTGCCAGAAAGCTCATGCTGCAGGTGGAGGCTCACGGCTAAATCTCATTTCATTCTGTAGTCACAAGCCAGTCTCCTACTTGAGGGGTCCATCTCACACATTACCAGTCTGACGGGCCGGCTCCATGAGGGCCATGTGAGTGTTTCCAAATGTGCAACTGTTCACCATACTGCAAAATACTGGCTTACCCAGCAAGACATGAACTTGCTCAGGGCTGCCTGTTTCTCTAGCATCTGTTACAATAACACTATTGCTTTGGTACTTAAACTGCATCTTTAATTTAGTAATGTCAGAATGCTTTTTAGAAGCATCATTATCCACAGCTTTCCTTGCTTCATATGAGGAAATAATTCATATAAATTGAAAAAAAAAAAGTCACAAAATAGGAATGGGAAAAATTTTCCTCAGTTGATCCATGGTCAAGATCTTTCTAGATTATTCTTCAGTATTTCTCACAGCCAAGAAGGATGCAGAGGTCAAGGTGCATACTCTGAAAATCTCACAGCACTTAAACACCATAAGCTTAATCCAGTTTTATAAACTTGTATCCATGAAAGTGAGGCACAAGACTGGCAACTCATTCAGCTGAGGTCCTACAACTATTTAATGTGATCATTTAGTTTGAAAACACCCTGAGAAGATAAAAAATTGCTGGCTTTCCTGTTACAAACAAAAAATTCCAATTAACAATAAAAAACTCAGGAACTAACTGCTATAATTTTTGTTTACTAGATAAGCAATGAGACCATACATCCCACCACATCACTGATACAAGGGCTTTTTGTTATTTTGGGGCTTTTTAAAAAAATATTTGTTCAGAGATCCAAGGTATGCAGGCCACTTTACCAGGAAATCTATATTTTTCATTAAGGCAAGAGCAATAGGCAACAGTCACAACAGAAACACCAGAAAAAAAGGACACAGTAAATAAAGATGCATATATATTGACACAAAAAAAAGTGTTGATGCCACAGGCTCCCTCCCAGGTGGTTAGTTTCTGACATTTGCATGTGAAGCACACAGTGTTACACTCCTGACATACAGAGTGTAACTCTGGCCTAAGAGCTGAGGCTCCAGAGGCAATGGCTATAGATGCTGTGTGCCTCATACAGTCCCAAAGATGCAATGTGTACTCAGTCAATAATACATAACTAATAGATTTGATCAGGCTTCAAAGTGCTCAGTCTTTAAAACCATGCCCATTTAATTTGAACTCTAATCCCTCCGGTTTGTTTTTTTCTTTCCTTCCATGATGCTTGCTTTGATGTCAAAAGCAAAGGAATAAGGGCTTCCAGTACCCCTGTCATCAAGGTAACAGATGTGATAGACTCAGGCTTACCACTGACTAGGTTATTGATCAAAATTTGTGAGAAGATGCTTTGGAAAGGCTGCAAGAGGCTTCAAACAGGGCAGGGGGAGGGGCAGGGAGGGCAGGCAGAGAAAGTAAAATGTATTTCATTCCCAGAAGTGTATTTCAAATGACTGAAGGTCTTATCCCAGCAATTTACAGCCAGTCTCAACAATTTGGCTTGATTAGAGATTATAGTACAATAGGGGAGTTCTCATCACTTCATCTCCCCATCTTCCCTTCTTTAGCAGAACATTTGAATGTCAGAAATAGCAGAAAGCACAGGGCACCTATACTGTGGAATAAAGCATTTGTCCATGGAGCCTGGCAAGTTCAGACTTAGAAAATACATGTTAACTAGAAAGCACTGCAGGAAGGTTTAAAAGCTTGAAGGACTGGGTTGGTGACAAATCAGCAAACGAGAGAGATGCTTTAATCATCAAGAAGATAATTTGATTGGTAGGGATTATCAGTTATTGGAGGAAGACACACAGATTTGGCAGCTGGAAAGTAGGTTTGTACAGAAAAATGGATCATTTTGCACAATCTGTTCTTCTCTCACAATCTCTCTCACCTTCTGCATTGGCCTGCCAGAGCCATGATGTTTGCCCTTCCCAGGCCATGCCTCCATTGCCAGAAAGGAGAGCTTTGTTGCTTTTCCATTGCCACCATGCCACACACCCAGCCTGATACTGTCTTAGCCACCAGATTCTGGGATTCTCCAAATTTTCCAACTGGCAGGACTCTACTCTCAAGGCAGGTAGTAACAGTGGGTAACATATTCTGGATGGGTAAAGGCAGACTGCCTTGCTATTCTCAGCCAGCAACCAGATGCACTGAAGGATTGTAAGCTGGTATGTTATTTGCATCTGAGGTCACTCTAAGTGGGCTGGTACCCAACCAAACCATTCTCATACACCCATGTCAACCTTAGAGCGGCCAATACATGCCTACTGCTTTGTCTACTGATTACTGCAAAATGTGTATGTATAATGCCTTTCAAACTGGTAGGATTATAAACCTGTTAGAAGTGCCTCTCCTGCCCCTGTGCTAACAGAGTGATAAGTATTTTCTGTTCATTCTTTCATCTCATAGATTATCAACTGCTCACTTCGCTGCTTCTCAGTGCAAACAAGAAATACCAAGTCTTTCTGACCCAGAGCACATCAATGTTTGATTCCAAATTGTTTCAAGCTTCTGCTCCCCCAAATGCACAAAGCTGTCTTTCTCCCACAGGGGAGCAGAAGGGTTAAAAGCCCATCCTCATTCTCCTTGATGGAGGCCATCCAGCCATGACCCTGGTTGAGTGGCAGACACATAGGAAGTAGATTATCAATAACTCTTTTTTCTACTTTCTTTCACCCTCTCTCTATACAACGTCAATGAGCTGGAAAATGAAAGGAATAATGCAGGTTTAAGAGGCCAATAATTAGGTCACAGCTGATCTCTGCTCAGATCAGCTGACAGCTGGTGCCTATCCTGCCTGAGTGAGCAGGGGGGCTTTCAGGACTCATAGGTTTAGGCCAATCTCCCTTTCTCCCTCTGCTCTATTTCTTTGTCCCCAGACCCCTGAAAAGCAGAAACTGACAAGTGTAATGCAAATGTACTAGGCTTCCATACACTGGAGTTTACAGGGAGAAATTACTCTGCTTGCTTTTGTCCTAAATTACCTTAAATCCTCTTCCCTGCTGCCTCACCACCACTGTGGCAGACTAGCATCACAGCCTGAGTTACTGCTTCTGTGTTGTCCCCTTCCTCCTGCAACCCCATCCTGCCCACCCCCTAACATAATCACAATGTTTGCTTGTTTTAGCTTCCATAATCCCGTTGTCTTGCAAATCTCCTCACCATAATCCTGCTTTTGTCTGTCAATACAATTTGTTTGCTGTGGGGAGGAAGGGAGGTGAAATGTTGCTTGGAACGCAGAAAGCTTTTGCTGCTATATTTCAAAGCTCTATTCGTTTACAAACACACCCTGAGAGTTTGGCACTGCTGTCCACTCAACATTTGAGAGGGGTATCGCAGCCTCCAGGATGAAGAGTTTGCTGAGTCAAACCTAGTGGCTACTACAGAATTAACAGCATGATAGCAAGGATGTTGCTGTTTTGTGTTCCTGCACATGCTAGAGGGAGAGCAGGCAAGAAAAGAAAGAAGAGAAGAAAGAAGTTCCACTTTGCATTGTCAAAGAGTTTGCACTGTCAGTTCTATCTGGATAAAACAGGGGCATAAACTGCAGAGCGGGGCACTGCCATAGGCAGTGGCACACAAGGGATGAAAGAACAAAGCCTGTACCACTCACACACTAACACAGTGGTAATGGGCAGACACACAAACTAGTAATTGATTAGTAGGAGCTGTGGCAATTTTGTGTGTTTGCGTGAATAAAGAATCGGCTTAATCAGACTAATTCCTTACAGTCAAAACACAACATGGGCTCCAGCACTCACAGCAAAACTCTGCTGCACCAGCCAAGTTTCACACCAGAACAAAGCAACTAAGAATTTCACTCAATTTGGATGCAAAACTGAGTCAGGCCAAGTGCCCAGAAAACTCTTCTGAATTCAGACAACAATCAGCTGAAAAAGAACAACAAATCATGAAACTACAAGATGCTCATATGATTTGGGGTTTGTTTGCAAACATTTCAAAAAGAGATATAGTACCTCAGCAATTTGCTCCTCAGGAAATGCTGAAGTGGATAAGAAAAGAGGGGAATGCACTGTCATTCCAAGAGTGAAAGGAAACCTTAAGCAATGCTTTCAGGAGATTAAGAAAAGTATCATTAACACCCCTTTCCTTATGTCAGTTCTCTACCTCAGGTCTCCTACTAGAAAGGAAAGTATTAAGGCATTGCATCCAGAATATCCCTCCTCCAGGGGAAGTCTGGCTCAAGCTCTTTGCAGAGAAAAAGGATTTGGGGATTTACACTGCACTAAGCTTGAGACTCAAGCACTTGGGATGCTCAAAGCATATTCAGATCAAGTTGCAGACACTGTTCATCCTGCACTGCCCATTGCAGACCTCACTCTAAAAATTTTTTTTTCTCTTTTTTTCCCAAAGTATATAATCTCAAAAAGTACATTCTGTGTAGAACCACTCAAGTTTTCACTACCATCTATGTAACATTTAGATTTCTTTCTTCAAGTTTTATTTGGGATATTAAGTTTTAAGTCAATTAAGCATATAGTTCAATTTATTGGAGATTTTATAGCAGAAGAAATATGCAGAACCCATATATCAAAAAGACCATCAAAAACCAGCAAGCACTGTTAATAAATTTCTACATCCTTGATGCAACATGCACATGATTACCAGACTAAACATCGCTAATGCAGAGGGAATGTAGGAAAGGTAGTAAAAACTCTAGGAAAGGTTTTTTATGAAGATGTTTATTAATTCACACGAGGACAGTACAAGAGTGGATTCATGCTATGGGATGAGCCAAAACCAATAATGCATAATCACTGCTCTCCCAAAGGGGCTGTGACTTTGAGGAAGGAATTATGTTGGGAGCTTCACACAGCATCTGAGACAGTAAGGAATTCTAGTACAGCAGGAGTAGTCGCTTCCCATACTACTTTCAAGTATATCAAGAACCTGTTATTCACCAGTTTATTCTAGAATATGTTGTGGTTTAGCTTCCTTTAAGTGGGAGAGCCTCTTATTTAGTTCCAGTTACAGATAAATACATTCACTCATACTCATCCAATAACCTCCCCTATCAAGACTTCCAGACATAACATAACTTTTATCAGCAACTTTATCCTACTTTCATACACCTGTCCTCACCTACCCAGGAATTCATGGCATTTATCATCTCACAGCACTGTATCACACTCCATTTAATTTCTGAGCAGTCGTCATCTAAAGATATGTAGCTCGATGTTGTGTGTCTCAAATCAAATGGAGTATTTCCAGACAAGTCACAATACTTCACGCTTACTTGACTCAAAATCTGGTATAGATTCTTCCATCTCCTGTGGTAGGCCAGCCAGTACTATTATGCCCACTGCAGAGATGCAGAAGGTCGGGTTACAGAGTAGGGGAGCAGCTCTGCCTCTAGCAGCAGCACAGCTGGTAACCAGGTGATAAGTAACTGCCTGATCCTGGTTAGTGATTTTTATTGCCACCTACAGTACTCTCTCTATACTTGAGGAGATATACAAAACCTCCCTCAGAGGTTTTGCAGTTTTAAACACCATCGTGTTTAAACTTTCTCCTCAAAGGTAACATGCTTAAATGACAAAAAATACCACCCCTTCTGCACCACGGGAGATGAATCACCAATGCCCCCACTCCACACATCCAGAGCAGCCTTGCCATCTCATCCAGACAATTGGTATGCAGAGGCAGCAGTGAAATGAAAAATCACCTGCTCAAGCCAGGTCTTTCTGCCATGAATGGCACAAATTATACTGCAAGAGACCAGGTCTGAGTGGCTTATTTTCAAAAGGGAACTGTTCTTAATCTAATATTTATTTAATATTTAGGTTCCTAGTACTGGTTTACTAAGATGCATCTGTCCTGGGCCCGTCCAGGAGAGCTATTTTTGCAGTAAGTGTGAGGAGGTGGATCCTGGAGCTGGGTGTGCACAGCTAGGAATTTATACCATCTCACATCAATTACCAGGAACAGATGTGGGGGACTCTCTGGCTTTGGTAAAGAAGTGTGTGGTTTTTCCATTGGGGAACCTGTCCACTATTGTCCATTGTCTTGGCTAGGGGTGAGCATTTTGTGCTCACTCTCTTTTTGTGTGTGAATCATTCTCTTTTTTTTGTATACTTTTGTTATTAAAATTGTTGCTGTTACTATTCATTTTCTTATCTTATTGCTGTTTTCAGTATATTGTTCTTACCTCAACCCATGATCTCTGCCTTTTCTGCCTCCCATTCAGGGGGTCTGAATTAGATAATATCATTCTCAACCACTGCAGCATCCTATTCCCATAAGATCCATAAATCTGCACAACCAGCCTCCTCCCTCCTCACACTTTACAACCCTAATTCTCCCCATCTGAGATTCCATACAAGAAATGTGTCCAGTTTTGAAGTTTCAGGAAGTTCAGCTTCTCTCCTCCACATCTCACATGACACCCACACCTCCCTTACATTTTCCCATAGCAGAAGCTTGTGTGTTCCAGAGGTCCAGGCATAATTTCCTCCACATGATCAGAAGCAAAGTCAACAAAGCCATGAGACAAGGAGTGTTTTGAGGAACTTGCAACTCCCTTCAACCCAAAAATCTATTTGTAAAAGAAGGAAGATAGTGAAGTTTGATTGCAGGATCATCCTGCAAGCACTCGATGAGGACTGTTTGGCTCTTACAGCCCAGGCAGGCAGTACTGAATGGTAGCTGTGAATAGTACGTCCTGCTCCACCTAGCACCAACAGTGAAGAAAAAGGATAACATGTGCTTCTACAACTCCATCTATTCTGGTGTATTCTGCATTCTGAAATTGATGTAAAGCTTTAATATCACAGAATGCAACTTTTCCACCTACTTTGAGAGATGGTAGCTGATCAGCTATAATATGCAAGGGTTCAGAGCATGGCAGAGAATGGTTGGTTCTGCATGGAGTGGAAAACATGGGCAGAGGAGTACTGAGATGGGAAATGATAAAGGTGCAGAAACGACCAGGACAGAAAAGCTAATAATCACTATTAAAAACGTGATATTTAAGTCAATAGCTCAGTTTTACATCCAGGCTGAAAGTAATTATGTAAAGACTTTCTGCTTCCAATACTTTATGAGATGATGTACATAGAAGTTGGTTTCACCCTTGACTTCTGGCAGATGCATTTTTCAAGACTCAGTAACACCAAAGCCCTCAATTCTGAAATGTCAAAATTTATGATCAGAACATTGTCTGACCTTAGGTTACCCAAAATCCAAGAAATACATCAAAATTTTGTTGGATTGTTTTAACAATCCATATATCCAAGTTTACTTCTGTGTCTGTTTTACAACTGCTGACACCTTTGACTAAAACAATCCCTGCTGGATTAGTGTAACTCATGACTTTTCAGTTCAGAAGACATGATGCTGAAACCCTGTAAATGCATCAGCAGAAGCCGCTTCAGGTTCACTGCTGCATTACACTGGATATAACTTGCTCTGTAATCCACTTAACTGGGACATGCTTCCCCAAGGAAGTATGTTTACCTACTAGATTCCACAAGGAATTGATATAAGCCAGCAATACTTAATAGCAATAACTACAGTTTCACAAGAGGCATTAATTCTGCTCATTGGGGACAAAATGCATCTGTTAAGGAAATTTTACTAAGACCTGCCAATGCATAATGTTTACTCAAAGTCTCGGCAGGCTTACATAAGTTATGCATCTTCCTAACTGGGACAAACAGTTGCTCCAGGTGTAACATTCAAGCCTGCAGTTTTGCTAATACTGCACGACTTACATTAAAGTAGACAAGGATTTCAGGTGGCCCATAGCTGCTAGCAGCTCCCAGAAATTTACTCTAATAATCTTTACCCCATTAGCATCCCTTCTACTTCCCTGAAATCAGCAGCAACTCAGACACTGGCTCCTGAAAGCTAAGCTTTTATTGTTCTGTATTTAACTCCTTCTCCCTTTTGCAACAGAGGGTTTTGAGACAGAGAAGGTTTCAGAAAGTGTTTGTTACAATAATAATGCCATCAGCATTGCTGGGAATTTTTATTTTCTGCACAGCTGTGAAGCTGAGCATGTGCCACAAATTCTCTATCAAGCCATTTAAGTTGGGGCACCTCTTACCCAGCTGAGAAACAGCAATGATGATCTGGACTGTCATGCCCTATCCCAGGAGGCGCACAGATGAAATACAAGAGTAATTAAGAGATCTTCAATATACCCAAGAAAGTAGGCTTGGGTGTGGGGGAACATTAACAAGCCAGCACACAACGATCTCTGATCCAAATAGTGTTCCACTGTTTGCTTTTCCACTGTGTTTTCTGCACTAATTCACAGCCACTGTAACATCAAGACAAGCTTCCATATGCTTCATTTACTGACAGTAATTAATTTCAGCCTCTCCCCACATACACATACACATTCATTTTATCTGACAAGCAAGTCATGAAAAGCAAGTCCATTCTCATAAAAATACGGGGCAGCTACCAGAGACTGCCTTTCTTCTTAGCAAAGAAAATCTAATTGGTGCATCTGCTAAGTCACAATGCCCTTCTCACCCTTCACTTTTCACTTTGCACCCCCTGCCCAAGCTTTGGTCTGTAGCTTCTTCTAGGCTTCCCCCTAGACCAGAAAATGTTTTTTTTTTAATAAAGCACTTTTTTTCCAGATGAAAAAGGAAAAACTAGCTAGAGAAACGGCTGGATACCTATCTCTGTGTCAAAACAGTGAATACATTAATGGCCATGAGGAAATGAATAAAAGCTTTAAGAGGCTTAGCAAGTCACTCAGAGAAGCACAAACTCTACCCTCGTGCTCCCCTTTACTCACTCACAGTTTAACCCACAGCAGCAGCGCCAGTAAATTAAAAAAAAACCAACAGGACGTATCAGGTAATTGATCCCACTTTAAAAACACTCCTTTATTATGAAGACGACTATTTTTTTTCCTGCAATCCACTTTTTGCTCACTTGTTCTCATGCCTTCTGCAAGCTGCTACTCTGTTATTATTCTTTGCCTGTATTATTTATGGTCCGTTCACTAAGTCCATATTCTTTTATCAAATTTAGTAACTGCGTTGTTAGTTCTCCAGCATGTCTCAATATTGGGGTGGATGAGAGAAGTAACCATGTGATGCTGACAGAAGATAACACAAATAAGTCAGCAGTTGAAATCCAGACAAGGCTACCTCACAACTGAAGTCACCATTACCTAATCAAAGCTCATCTTCACAAAAAAGCCAAAGTGCAACTTGTATATCATAGAAATTTGACAAGAAGAAAAAGACAAAAGTAATATGTACTTTGAAAACTGTTAACCCAATTTTCACTGTATCATCAAGCACTGATGCTGCACTTAGAATCACACAGGTAGAAAATACGAGCCCAAAATTTCCGCAGAACACACCATGATACCTCATCAGGATCAGACACCTGACTGAAAAAATAGTAAATACTTTAATTTGCAATTATCACAGAGAACAAAGAAACACAGACTTACTGACATGCACTTTTTTCTGCCATCCCAAAAGAATGAGAAAACAGGCATGCACATGAAGAAGGGATTTGATTTACAGATTCACTGTATCAACAGAGAAAACAGGAACAAAATCTAGTCCCCACCACCTACCAGGCACTAGTTTGCACGTGTCCCTTTCTGTCGGGGGAAGATATAGTACTGCTTGAATTTTTTTAGAGGCACTATTTTTCACTTGCTTGACTTTTCACTCTTTGATGACATTTTGAAGTGTTACTGCTGTCTTGCAAGAATAAAGCCTATTCTGCCCTCCACAAGCCACCTCCAGGTTTCTTCTCACACTAAACAATGTGCTCAGTTCTAACTGCAGCTATGTCTATGCCAATCTACCTACTCTTCTTAAAACATCTGAAAAACAATTAATTCAGCTAAAGAGTCATTCCTATCACCAAACAGATAGAAAACCAACCACAAAGCACTTACAATCCATTTTTCCCATGTATTGCTTACTTTAGATGCTTTCTTTTAGAAAGTACTTTTAGAGTCGTCTGATATGACAGCTGGAACTCAATTTTCACAGCATTCTCAACATCCTAAAAAGAAGATTTAAAGCCATGCAGGAAACAAAGATCAAGCACAAATTTTATAGCCAAAGTCATTGACTACTTCTAGTCTGAGATCTGACAGCAAGTCTGTGGAGAAACTGGAAACAAAGTTCAAGACTGCTCAAGTCCTCATTAGTGATTAATCTACCAAAAATATCCATTTTCTTGACACTCCTACATTTCTGCTGCACTCTGTCCAACACTGTCAATTAACACAACACTGTCTTTGGGATTTAACCTGTAGAAATGGCATTGTACATGTGGACTTATTCTCCAATTCACATTTATGAAGAAATAGAACTCATCAGTCAACGGTTTGAGATAAAATAATCCTTCTTCTCACAAGTGCAGCAGTAGGGAAGTGAGAATCAGAACACAAGTAGCTGTTCATCCAAAAAAAGAGCACAAAGGTTAAACACATCCAGCTGAGCCTCACACATAGAAATACAAAGCCAGTTGTCTAGCACATGATAGTTGGAAAAATTCATATCCATTTTCTTGGGGCCATTACACAAAATAGCTGACCCATGCGCATTGATCTGCCCTTTTTCCACTAAAAGATGCACAAAATGGAAATGCTTTTAGCTCATCATTTCGTAGCTCCACAGCCCAGTACCAAGGAAAACGTACTTCTTGTCTGTAAAGTAACTGATTATAATACAAGGACTAAAGGCAGGAGCTGGTTTAAGAAAGAATTCCCTGACCCCTCCCAGAAAATACTCATCAAGAAAAGGCTTAATCATAATGACACAAAATTGCCAGCCTTTTCCCACTTAGTCAAATCAGAGCATCAGTCATGGACTCCCATAACAGGATCTTCTCACAGTTGTTAGGTTTTTTACAGAACATACTATAGTGCCTTGGCAGATTATGTTGGTAAGACTTCTTAAATAGCTGCTAGTGTAGATTTATTCCAGGTATGCAGGATCAAAAGGGCAGCTTTGCAATACAGGAGAGGAAAATGGCCACTGGATAAACGGGACAACAGCACATTTTACAGCTATTGCAAAAGCTCTTGAAAATTTCTTTGGTCCTTGTGTCCCAAAAAGGAGATGATGGTCCCTTTCATTCCTATTTTCTACACCTTTTTTCTGCCCTCCTACCCTGTCTCAGTTTCACCTTCTCTGCCCATTCTATATTTTTATCTTTTGTCCATTCCCTCTCATCTTCTCTCATAAAGCAATTGTCCTTGTTTTTCTCTTTTATTTACTTTCCAGCAAGTAAACAGCAGCAGTGGTGTCTGCTTTGCAGTTTGTGACTCCACTCCCTGTCTTCATTTTCCTCCCAGCTCAGGCTCAGCAGTTCCACCTCAGTGCTGCTCTCCTGAGACTCCCACAGCAAGGAGCAGCCTCAGCTCTCACCTGTCAAGCCTCAGTAGGTTAAGGAAAATCATGGAAGGGAGGTAAGTGGACACTGAAGGGGGACAAATATGTCATACCCACTGCAATCAGCCATTTTGAAGGTGATAGCAGAGAATTCTCCCCTCTGCCTGCCAACTTGGAGCTGTCACTGGTATTGTGAAAGGCTCAGAATGAGGGACTGATATTCTCTGCCAGCCACTACTTCCTTAAAATAAGACCAAGAGAATGAGTAAACTCAGCAAGGAGAAAAAAGATAAAGGAACAGTCAAGCTCTCAGCCAGCACATGCTGACAATGAGAAGGAAACACAAAAATGACAGACCAATCATATGCTAAATATCTCACTTAAATACCTCATATCCCTAAAGAAACAACATGATAAGAAAGGGCACTGTCAGATCAGGCGTCCCTCTTCCAATAGCCTTTATCCCACTACAGAGAAAAGAACAGAGTGCACTGCGCTGCCAATACACACTTTTATGTGTCCATGGTGGCAGGGCACACTCAGCCACCTTTCCTATTATGACATTAGCAAGACACGCAGCTATAAGCCAGGCACGGCACAAACAATAGATAAAAAGAGATCTTGTTCCAAAGAACATGTAACCAAAATATAAAGCAGGACACTGCAGAAATACACCAAGTATAGTGGCTTGCTTTCCCTTCATTATTTCATCCTCATTATGGACAGTAATCAACTGGAAAAAGGATAAAACTCATTGGCAATGTGATTACCTCCTCTACTCATAGATTTACTTTTTAAATAATTCCCCCCTTGCAAATAGCTTACACAGCTCCTCCATATAGTGTACCTACTGCTGTCAGGTATATTCCTAGTTTCAGTCAATTTGTGATGCAAATTCATTGCATTTTGCCTTGGCTTTAATGACTACTCCTGGTGCTCAGTACTACGGGGAAGGGGAAGGAGAGGTTGGCAGGGAACAGTCTCGAGTATGTCTTAGGCTGAAGGCCAGAAACACACCCAAAAAGAATCAGTCAGTGACTGCTACTGGAAACCGTGCCCAAAGTGACCCACTCAGTGCTCCAAACCAATAGCAGAGCTGGTGGCAGCATATATGAACTCAGTCTCAGCTGCATCTTTACTGCCCATGCTGTCTCTCTGCAATGTAACAGGCTCTACACCTCGCCTTTCATATTCCAGTAGTCTGTCAACTTCAAAAGAATGTTCTGTAGCTCACAAGGTGGGAGCCATAATCTAGAGCTGGGAGATTTCTCACACATAGCAGAACAAGTCCAGAATTATTAACTCCCAAAACTGTCCCAAATTTCTTGAAAATTTATGAAGTAACAAACCAGTCTCCTGAATCACCATCTCTTCTTAGAGGTTCCCTATCCAGCTGCTGACCAAAAATGCATTGCTATTCAAGACAAACACCTGATAAATTCTCAAAAGCAAACCATCCACTAGCCAAGTTCATAGCCAGCACCAGTTTCAACTAGTTGAGCAGCAATCCTGGCAAAATTTTGTTATCAAATTCAGCACTGGAATCACTTTATCCTACGGAAATTAACACAAGAAAGAGATGAAAATGTAAGAAAACAGGAGGGAAACAAATGAACAGAGGCAGTCAGAACTTGCAAATTATCATGGACAAAGGACAGTCTCAAAAAAGGAGTAATTCAACCATGTCGAACACCTTTTCTCCTAATCAGACAAGAACACCCTCATCAGCTGGGGAGAAGGCACACAGCCAAAAGCAATTCAGAGACAGCAGAAGGTTAAGACACCAAAGCAGTAAAAACAGCTGCAGGTATTTGAACATTTTTAGCCAAGCCATTACAAATTATAGAAAGGTGGCCTTAACAGAACTACAGATCCTACCTCCATCATTTTGAAACAGTGAATTCCTTTCACACTTATCACTGACTTGTCAAAAAAAGTGAACTTGAAAATGCAAATCTCAGGTACTTTGCTATGTCCTTTTATACTCTGTTTGGATAAAATCCCAAAACTAATGATTTTAGATATTTTTTTGTTATTGAGGTCAATGGAGCTAAGATTTCACTCCTAGCATCTTTAGAAGTTTCTTACTATCCTATCTATTATCACATCCCTAAAATCTGTGTTTCTCCACCTTCTGTTATCTATAACAGACATTAACCGTATAACTGACACATAACTGTTTTCCTTCTCTTAACACTACTGCATAGCCCTGAAAAGTATCAGCACAGCTCTGTGGGCCCCCCATACTAGGACAGAAAGGAAATGCTCAGGGTTGTGTCACACTGGCAGAAGCACACATACCATTGAACTCAAAGCATCAAGAGGAGTTATAAATAAAGACTGATGTGTTGACAGAGATGCAAATAATTGGATTTGCAGAACCTTTACCTGGCCCATGGCAAATGCTAAATAAATTTTCATCAAGAATTCACCAGCATCTCCTGGACATTAAAAACAAAAGGATGAAGGACACATGTCATTTATCACACTTTTAGGCCCATATCCTGTCAGGCTAGACACCAAACAGAGTGGAACAAAAAGATGGTCTTTTCTCCATACAGCTTTAGTCTCTCAGTAATGTTTTGGGAACATATGTTTCCAATAATAGGTGCAAAAAGACTGACCAATCTCTCTGAGACCTATGGACAGCAGTAAAAAGGCCCAGTCTAAGTCTTCCTCCCACTACCGAGAAAACAAAATCAAAGCTATTGAGCAATTCCTGCTCAACTGCAGAAGGGAAAGAATAGAGAGATAGGCACAAGCCTTGCAAAACCAGCCTGCTTCTGTCATAGCTGCCAGACACAGTGGTGCAGATGGTGGGGAGCACACAACTTCTGGCAAGGGCTGGCAGCAGTTGTGGCAATATCTCACTTAGTCTCCTCATGTGCACTGAATTCTGCGCCAGGAATGGCAGCCTGGCTTTTCCAGGCACTGCCAGGGGGCACAGAGCCGCTGTGCTGTCTCCCAGCATCCCCACCCCACAGAGTCTCACATTGGCTAGTCTTAGTCCTACCCTGTGGCCACAAATATAGCAGTCCTTCAGGACAGAGACAGCTCTCCACACAGTCACGAGTTCCACCCTCACTCAATGCAATCATTAAGTATGTGCCAATTAGATAATGTGACGTCAAAAGCGAGGGCTCAGAAATGAGCAATATGAAGGATGAATAAGCTGAAGGGACTGATTTATAGAAACATTATCAGGATTCTTGCTTCTTGCTTAATTTTGTCTCGAAAAACAGGATTACATAAACCAATAGCAATATAGAGTACAACTCTGACTTTTGTGTCTTTTCACAAGGTTTTCAAACCAAACTTTTCAAGGGTGCCCCTGAAAAATTATTACAGCTCTGCATGCAAAAGACAATTGAATAGCTCAGAAGTGACTTGTGCTGGCAATTATCCTGACTACTAGAAGAAACTACTTGCCCAGACTATACCTGAAAAAATTTGAATATTGACCTAAAAGTGTTCAGATTTTTTATCCTGAAACAGCTCTACCCAATGATTTAGTTTCAAGAAGAGCCTTCATTAGAAGTGCTGAAAAGAATACATTATTAGACTATAATTTTGTGTTGCAAACTCAACCTCTTATTAATCTACTTCTCCATATTGTGATGAGCAAACTACAATTTTTACAAGTTTTTTTCATGAGGGTCTTAGATTTGTGCCACGTAAATAAATAATAATTAACAACAAAAAATATTTCATTTGTCAAGACCACATAGTTATCCCTCATTCTCCAAATTTCAACAGAAGTAGTTGGGGTTTTTAATAGAAAACTTTCAGTAGAAATTGATCAGGATGGCAAAGAGAGCTTATTTGCTTTTCAAATTTATCTCTGGTTCAAAGAAACTGCAAAGATAACAGCATTTGTGACAAGCAATGATTTATATTTTCAGAGCCAAATCTTCATCTGTATGTGCTCAACGAAATGAATGACACTGATTTACACAGTGAAGTCTTTGGTCTACAGGTTTGATTTCAATAGCAGTTGATCCTGTATTGCCATATACTAAACTATAGAGAAAAGAGGTGGTCTATTGTTAACCCAAGACCCTAAAGAGATACAAATTACTGACATTGCTTAAAATGAAGGCATTCAATTGCCTCTGGTGCATTTGCTCTTTCATACTCAACACAACATGTGACAATTCATGGATCTATGAAACAAGGGCCTGCCCGATTTCCTCCTTGCACCTCACTGAACTGAGAAGTAAAACCATGGACACAGTCAGAGTTGCACTGGTGTAAATGCTCTCTGGAGAGAGAAGGGCCTTGTGGTTCTCTTCTCTTTCACCTTGCAGCATGCTAAATTGATCCAGAAAGCAGTTCATCTGAAAAAAATACCTACTAACAATTGGCTTTAAACAAACTCTTGCAGCCAGATCCCCCATCTCCATCAGCATGCAATTGTCTCAAATCACAAAAGGCAGGGAAACCAAAATTGAAAATTGATCTCTCTGTGGCCACGTAGATGGGAAGAGTGATTTCCTAACTGTGATTTTAAATAACTCTTTCTTCTCTCCCCTCTACTCCCTCCCCACACACATTTACATTTCTTCTCCTATATTCTCCATCTTTTGTCAAACAGGAACAAAGACTTCCAGCATCTCACTCTCTTTCCCCAGCTTTCTCATCAATATTCTATTATCAAACAAGGCTTTAGGGTTTCTTCCTCTTTAAATCAATAAGAAGCAAAGTAGTAAAAGGCAAAAAATTAAAATTACCAGCAGAAAAAGGGTCTTTAAAAAAAATTAACCACTGCTAAACACTAACAGCTCACTGGAGTGTGTCACACACAACCCCTGACACTTTCTTTGCAGTCCCATACTGCCATAAAGGTAAACTACCTGCACCTGCCTGCCAAAGACAAGTGAGACAGGAGAGAAAACAAGAATAAAACTTTCAGAACTGGTCTTCATATGGATGGTTGTCACCTGAAATCTGGAAGAGCGAGAGTTTGTAATGCCTGACCTCTGGGTGAAGGTAACACTGAGGAAGCCCCACAAGTACCTGTATTGAGACCTATCTCAGCTCCTGGCTGGGAGCAGGGGCAGCCAAGCTAGCCTTGTACCTTTTTTGATACTGAAGTGCTCTGGCTTCTCTCCCAGGCCTAAGACTTTTCCCCACCAACACATCCATGCATGATGTAACTGGTTTCAGCTGTGCTGCTATGCATGTATATGTATGCATACATATATATATATACACATACACACCCAGACATCATAATTATGTGTATGGGATATTCCATACCTAACATCTTTAAATGTATTGTCACACGTATTTACCAAAAACACCCTTTAATTATTTAGAACAGCAGCAAAGGGAAATGGCAATGCAAAAGATAAGGAGAGACAGAGGAAGCAATCTAGGTGTGTCTGATGCAAGTTTGCTGACAAGAAAGATCATTTTTCTTAAACCATATGCCTGTACTATTACTGCTAGTAGTTCTTCATGATCAAAGGACCTTTCAAGAGTCACAGCTGGACAGATACTCCATGTCAGTGGCAGGAAACAGCAGAAAACAGTCCCACAACAGTCAGCAGTTCATTTTTCTCAGGAATAGTTTTTAGAACTAGAAAGTGCAGTAAGTTCAAAAATAAAGCAAAGAAAATAGGAAAGCACTCAGTTTTGACTCAAAGCAGTTTTACATCTTTAGGCAGCATACATTGTTCCTCTTCTGTCTGCCAACAAACTCAAGTCCCAGCTCTAACCTCACGCACGGCCCCAGCACAAATGACAGCTCCATACTCAGTCGCAGTGCCCTGCCATACTGGACAGCACTGGGCTGCACAGCTTCTCAGACAGGCAATAAAATAAATCATCTGACTTCCCACAGAGAGAAGTATAAAGCACTCCCATACTCCTTGCCAACCTTCACCTATCCCTGTGACAGTTGCAGGAGATTGCTGGGGTTCTGCATTCTTTTCACACCAGGAAACACATGCACAGACTCTTAGTGAGGAACAAGCTAACTGAGGAGTTTCCTGTTTCAGACCACCAGAGAGGACAAAAAATGCAGCAATGGAAGTGAGGGAGGTTTGACATGACAGTTTGTCCATCCTCAGGAAGATGACCATGAGATAAACCTGCTTGCTTATGTAAGAATCGATTCCATCATTATTCCCAGTCACCAAACCTTTCAACAGAGTAAAATTATTCAGGGGACAAAACAATGAGTCAAACAGGAGGCCTCTATAGGTAGTGTTTGTATCAGCAGGACAAAACTTGGATGACTCAGGAGAGAGCACATGTCCTGAGAAGTTTCCACCAATCACCTCCACACCTTGCTAGAGAGAATTATGATGCTACACAAGATGGATTCTGCACTTCTGTTTAAGCATGAAGGTCCTCAAGCATTTCCAATGAACACAAGCTTCTTTTCCATCCGTACTGCTGTAGAGCACAGTGTGTTCTTTCCACTTGGTGGTGACAAGTTCTTTCAAGTATGAAGAGAATCCTGCATAAATGCCTCGTAAAAAAATTTTAATTTATGTGTGCCACAGAGGAAAATCTTGAATTTTCATTTTAAAATATGCCATTAATTTGATATGTTTACCTGAAACAAGAAGATAAGGGACACAAGAACTTGGGGAAAATGTACAGTTACATTGCTCAGTGATTCTAAGCAAAATCACCAAAATCAGAACCACAGTGAGTTTAAAACCTCACTCCATCCCTTTAGTGAAGAAATACCCTACGCTTTTCCAATCTTTTGGATTTTCCCAAAAATTCACAGCTGCCCATGATGCCAAAAGCTCAAAAGTTGCCCCATTCTCCGGCAATCACTCTCCCCTTTGCTTTCCTGTACAACTAGCAAAAAACAAGGACTTTCCTTTTCTCTCCTAGCAGCATATAGATACAGAAATTCCCTAAAAACCTTTCAGAAGCATCTGTACTAACTTTTGTGCTTAGCAGCTATATTAATAAGATGACCAAACTAGAACTCAGGAACTAATGACTTTTGTTAGAGAGTGAATTAATGGGTAAAGAAAGTAAAATCAGAAATTATTTGAAAAATCTCAGTTCAGAAAAAAAAATGCAAGCTGAAAAAAACTCAGGCAATATTTACCAATGGTGAACTACAGAATAGTGTTCTCAGTTAATGGCTTGCATCCCTTTCCCCTAGGGCTTGGCATGCTGTTTCAGCAACTCCACCAGCAGTCATAATCAAGCACACCCTCACTCCAGCACAGGACTGCTGCCTTGACAACTGCCAATGGCCTTCATGAAGGCTGTCTGTATCCATGCTGACACCTAGGAGGCTCTTGGGAAGACATACTGGATGTCTTCTTACAAAACTGCTTTCTTGCAGTGCAAGCAAGTTTGGTCCCAGGAGCATCTTTGAGCTCACACTTAGGAGTGTTAGAACATATTTAGAAATGGTTCTCCCCAAAATACAGTGTAAGGAACAGTCAGGTGTGGACAGAATGTATGAATAGAGGAGGAGATATGGTAGACCAAATACTCCTGGATCCAAAATAATGGGAATATTATACATATACAACCCATAACATGCAGCTCAGCACACAAACACTTGTAAATAAGCAATGGGAAGCCCATCCAACACCTCCAAATATACAAATCTGGGAACAGTATGCGTGACTCAGCATAAGCAGGAGAATAGAACAGAAATACAAGTCCTAGGAGTCGCATGCTACAGCAGGAATCCCAAGCTGACAAGTTAGGTCTATGTGCACAGTCCTAAAACCAAAACAGCAAAGCAAACTCAAAGATTGTAAATAACATGCAGGAAATAAATAAACAATATGACACATTCAGAAGGAAAAAAATGGTAGAAGAAACCAAAATTCACTTTACAACTCCCAAAAGGAAATAGTAGAGTCATAGAATGGTTAGGGTTGGAAAGGACCTTAAAGATCATCTAGTTGTAACTTCCATGGCAAGGATAGGGGCACCTTCCACTAGATCAGGTTGCTCAGAGTTTCAGCTAAACTCACACTGAACACTTCCAGGCATGGTGCATTCTCAGATTCTCTGGGACACCTTTTCCAATGTCTCAGCACCCTTAAAGAATTTATTCCTAATATTTAATCTACATTAATCCTCTTTCAGTTCAAAGCCATTCTCCCTTGCCCTATCACTATGTGTCCTTGTAAAAATTTCTCTCCAGTTTCTTTGTAGGTCCCCTTCAGGCACTGGAAAGTGGTATAGGGTCACTCTGGACTCTTCTATTTACCCAGCTGAACAATCCCAGCTCTCTCAGCCTTTTCTCAAAGGAGAGGTACTCCAGTTTTCTCATAATTTTTGTGGCCTTCCTCTGGACTCATTCCAGCAGAGCCACATCTTTTCTATGCTGTGGACCCCAGAGCTAGACGCAGAACTCCAGGAGAGCTCTTCAAGAGCAGACTAGAGGGGGAGAATCATCTCTCTCAGCCTGCTGGCCACACTTCTTTGGATGCATCCCAGGATACTGTTGATAATGTAGGGGAAGAAAACTATTTCCTAAAGGAGAAGGACTGAAAGGCGACAAACACCTCAAGCGTTCCTTCATCTCATACACTTTTTTTTAAAATTTCTCTTTTATGAAGCCAAAAGAAGGTATCTTCCTGTTCCACTGAGAGAAAAACAGATTCAGATGTCCTTGTCTGTGATTGGTTGGAAACTGCCAAGCAAGGAATGTGTCTGCATTTTTACTGCTGAACAAGGATCCATCAAACCAATCAGATGAAAGAGGGCGTCCAAAGACCCAGAAACTGAATGTAGACAGATCAAAGGGCCAGAATTTGTCACTCACCTACCTTAGTCTTCAAGCCTCATGGGAAAGCAAAAGGAAAAAAGAGGCCAGTAACCATGGGTAACCACTCTCAGGTTAATCTCAGATGGGGAGGGGAAAACGCTTTTCAAGATTAATAGCTAAAGTACTCAGGGATTAGAGATTAGGAGGAGAATCCTGTTTGCTAGGATTAAAAGGGCTGCGTTCACATGAAAACCTCAACCAGTGAATTGCCTCCAGCGAAACAGTGGGGTTTATTATTATAATTATTATTTCATTCTCCTCCAATAAATGAAAAACATCAGCAGGAGGGCAGCAAAATCCATCAAAGGTTTAGAAAATAAAATCTCTGAGGAAAGGTTAAGGGAATGCAGTCAAGATAGGAATCAGATATTAAAACCAAAAATCAGCCCACGTTATTAGTAGCACAGAAGATTATAAAGAAGAAGAGATTTAAAAAAATAAAATCAACTTCACTTCCCAGAATCCATGTGGTGTAGTCTATTTCTTTGCCCTTGGCTTAGCTGGAGGCAGGTGAGCTACAAAAATGGCAAAATTTACCCAGTTTGCACATAAGGAAGGTACAGTTTAAATATCCAGTGGCTGGTATTTTCTGGAGTGCTAACTTCATTTTGACATTTACTCTTAGTTGCTTTTCAATGATACATGATTAAGGCACTTAATGAAAGTGTAAAGGAAGGAAAAGAAAAAGAATAGGACTATGCTGTATCAGGATGGGGTTAATAGAGAGGAGAAAGACATTAATCCAAATCATCAAAGCAGGCATTCAAAAATTTACTTAAGCAGCTTTTCTTAAACAATTTTCAGTGATGGAACAAGGAAAAAATTTGAATCCAACACAACAAAATTGTCTGAACTAGACTCTACATCACCTGACTCCATCCTTGCACAAGAATATTCAGTCTGGATCAGACCAGCAAGCCAGCTCATGAGGTCAGCAAGGGGAGGTAAGACCACAAGACTGCCCTTTAAGCAAGGACTACACTACTGAGTGAAGAGCTTCTGCAAAGCACATTCCTCCCATACAGCCCAGTGCCACAGGCCCTACACATACCCACATCTTCTATGTAGTCCTATGTCAAAAATGCCCTGTCAGGAGACTTGGCATCAGTCTTCTCAAACACTTAGGGGAGAACTAGGAAATCTGATTACTCCAGCACACTTGGCCTTTCAGGTTCACATGAGCTGCAAAATTGCCAAATCACTGCACAAAAGAAAGCCCAGGAGGTTGCTGGTAATGCCATTCCCAACAAAAGCCACAGAGAAACAAGAATTTTAACAGGAAGGAAAATAAAGGAGGTATTCTTAAATACATGTGCTTGGCTGCTTACATTTAGCTGCAGAACAGACCAGAATGTCCTCAGCCTGCTTTAACACAGAGCTGCAAAACCATCTGCATACCTGTCCCTCAAATCACATGCACAGGCATAGGGAAAAACTGGCTCCACCTTTTACTGGGCAAGATAGCAAGGAGGAAACATTTCTGTTGCAGGTTATTTGGAAATTTTATTAAACTGCATGTGTAAAAAAAAACAAAACAAACCAGTTTACAAAGCCAGCCCTTGCTTTGTTAGATGCCAGATGGTGTCACTGCCAAACTTCCAACCACCACTGGCAAAGGATTCCCAAGGGACCAAAGCTCAGGAGGCTGGGGCACCACCCAGGACAAGAAATCACAATTTTCTATTATTTATTCCTCTGAATGAACCCTGGTCCTTTGGGATTCCCACTAAGCAGCAGGTGGAGATCAATTTGATTCATGGGGAAAGGAAAGTGCAAGAACAGCACAGGCCCACACACAGACTGAATTATTCACATACTGTAAGCACCACTGCCTCCTCCCACCTCACCTGCATCTGCGTCTCTTCTCTTTTCAAACTGCTATTTTTGGAAACTAGATGACTCACCTTCCTCATGAAGCCAGGTCTAGTTGGCTCTGTGCCCTGACACTTTTTTGTACAGAACAGAAATGGAAATTTGCTTGAACTGAGGGAAGCCAGCCTTGTCTGCACAGGATGATAGCAACGCCACTTTCCTAGCACCAGCAACATTTCTGTGTGAGCAAGGAATGCAAACTCTGAGCTTCAGAGAGACTGTATATCAGGTTCACAGTCTACTTGCTTGCTTTCCATTGAAAACCAGACATTCGAAGGTAACACATGACCTAGGAAGGAGCAAAGTGAAGAGGAACTTGTAGTGAAATAAAGTAGAAAGTAAAAGCCAATGTATGATGCATACATAAGTGACCAAGGCGTATAAAATCCCTTCCCACTGTTGATCTATGGCAAGTCCTATCTCAAACATTTCAATTCTGAATACCACAACTTAGGGGGTAAGAATAAAAAAAAATACTGGGAAATATCAGGAAATCACAGGAATAAGGAATTAGTAAGTACTAAGAATCAGCTAGCTTTTAAAAATGCAAAATAAAAAAAGCAAACAGTGAAGATGAGGAGATATGACAAATGTGTATATTTCTAGGGAAAAAGAACATTGAACCAGAAAGGGTACGCGCCATCGCTAAAGCAAGAAGATGATTAGACACTTAAAAACTTCAGTTTACCAACATCATGATACTCCCTTGCAAATAACCTCCCACTCTCCTCTCTTTGGACTGCTTTCACAACTATTTCTGTCCTATCCCTACAGACAGTGCCTCCCCACTGCCACACACTGAGTCATGTTTCACTTACCCTGTAAATCAATACTTGGTCCTACCTGTGCCACTACCGTTCCTTCACACACTCATTCCCCTCTTTCCTTGCAACACTGATTTCCAGTACAGGTTAGAGATTAAGTTCTCTGTTACAAGATATTACATTTTCCATAAAAGTAGTATTTTAAAAAGCAAAATCAACCATGCTCTACTGTACAGTAGAAACAGATCTGCTCTCCTGCAGCCACCATAACAGGGAGAACACAGGACCACCTTCTGATGCAGGCTGAAGATTCACTCTTGGAGACTAATGGCTTCAGACATAAAGATATGTCAAATACTAGTACTGGTTCTTCAGCAGGGAATATGAGTTTTAGTATAAAGATTTGTTAGGGCCATGTTCCACAGATAGAACAACCACTTTGGAGCTCAGATTGAATGGAAAAACCAATGGTGGACAGTGGTGTGAACAGTGTTATGCTCGCAGTTAATAACACAAGCACTCATTGCTACAATGCCTTCACTCCCTGGCTCGTAGATGATAATCACAACGAAAGCCATTGTGCCAATTGCCCACTTGTACAGTTGTGACAGACAAAGAGCCAGCACATCAGAGGGTAGCAGTAAAGCAACACTCCCTGGCAAAGGTACATCAGCCCTAATATAGCCTTGTGCTATAAATAAACACAGAAATTTTACTCTGAATGGGGAGCTGCCCTGTCCACCATAATCACATCATTTGGCAAGAGCAAGAGAGATAGAAAAATGAGAATCAGTTCCTGACAGGAATAAACAAAGCATAAAGAAAAACCACAGCCAAAAAAACCCTACCTCCTTTCAACTGAAATCATCTGAAGAGAAAAAGCAGTAGACAGCAGAGCTCAGTGTGTTTGGCTGAGAAGAAAGTTATTTACAGCAAGGTCTGGCCTCTCACTGCCACCATGTAATTCCAGGCAATTGCACTTTCAAATAGATCTTTTTGCAGAAAATCAACAGCGGCTTTGCTTTCAATCTACTGGAAAATTAAGTCCTGCAAATGTGTTACATAAAGCTGCAGCATAAAGAGCAATGAGCACAAAGGCACATGCTCTCAGGTGGAGGTTGGTGGGTTTAAGTGCTCAACTTGGCCAGGTCCACTTCGCCTTTCACAGGTCTCACATCACACCCTGGATTTCCTGTAATTAATGATGCCAGCCAGATACTGTGGCAGTGACTAGTTTCCATAGGCTGAAACCTACTGCCTCTCCAAGTTCAAGAAGTGCCATCTCCAAGGCTCAACAAAGCTATAAGCCCCTTGAGAAAGGCACTCAGCCATGAAATATACAGTCTTTTGAGGCAAAGGATCATCCCAAAATTCACCACTGATTACAACCCACATAATTATGCCCCACTGTCACGTTCACTCAACAGCGATGTCTGCCCAAGTGTCTACAAGGCTATTTCCCAAGCCTGCAGTGATCAGTACTGCCCTGATCAGTGTATCTGCAGCTCTCCACTCCTACAGAGATCCTGTCCCACTAGTGTCTTGTTTTTCAAAAGCAACAGACACTAGGTTTTGAATATTTTATGTCATTGACAGCATAGCAAATATTGTAAAAAAAATCATCTCAGACAGTTAATACAAATACTCAGAAAAACTTCAGAAGGGTGACAACTGAAAACAAAATCCACATCTTCATGCGGAGAGGGCTGGGGCTGCATCATTATCAACGTGGGAGCACAACGGCAGCACAGTCAGGCTCCACAGATCCTGTACCACAAGCTGTGTGTCACCCTCCCCCAGCCTGTGCACACACACACACATGTACACACACATGCCAGCCCCAGCACCCATTTCAGACAAAGGCCAAAGAGAAATATAATTTCAGAGCAAGTCAGAGGGATGGACAGTAGAAGGTAAATCTAGGCTTTGAATTATCTCAGACTAGCTCAGATTCCACTGCCTTGTGAACACAGCAAAAGAAAAAGGTTAAATATCCATTATACATTCCATCAGGAATGATTTTGAACTAATATTTCCCTTCATTCAAAACACTGAAAAATTACAAGAGACAAACCTTGAACTAGTAACTCTAAAACAAGCTAATCTTAAGACAAGCATGAACGATCCTCCTTGTTTTAGGAATACTGGAGCATAGTTTTGGAAACACTTGGGTCATTGAGTAGGTTCTGCAAAACACCCAACCACATATTTCAGTAAGTGTATGGCTCAAGCTTCCCAGCAAATCTATTCCACTCATGCCCGAGCACCTCAGGCCACAGAACATCTTCAACACCTTACAGTAAACCACTTCCAAAAAAAACTAAAGCTTGTCACTGTAACATGGAAGATCAGTAGAGATTCAAGATCCCCCCCCCCAAGTGCCCCACCTCTCTCACACAGAGATTATATGAACGAGAAGTCTCCTAAAATCTCCTGAAACAAACCATGCCTGTTTCCACAGTGCAAGGTGACAAAAAAAGAACCAAAGCCTGACAATCTGACCAGAAGAAATTGCATTTTCTCTTCCCGAAGCTGGCTGTTGCTTTAATCCTGACATCGTGAAGGGGACATGAAATCAGGCATTTGGGATAATGCAGCAACAATGGGAGTGCTGAGAGGCTTGGTGCAGCCTGCAGGCTATCTCTAACTGAATCTAATCTGCACTGCTGCAGAGAAAGATGGAAAAATTATCAGTCAGAAGCCTATTTGCACAAAGGTGGAAAACATTCTCTGCCCTTTCTAGACAACCAGTCCAGGAAAAGCTCCTTTATAGGATCAAGCTGACTGCAGAGCACCAGAAACCCTTTTAACTTCTCAGTGCTGACACCCATGCAAAGCACCCATGAGCAGCAATGCCTGTCCACTGCTTATTCCTGCTGCAGCAGAAAAAACAAAACAATTCAACACAATGAAGTAAATGCAAAAGGAGTTTCTAGGTAGAAAATATTACACCTTTTTCTAAGGAAGTAGAGATTACATTAAAATAAAGAAAAACATAAAACAAACAAAAAAAATAGGAACAGCAATTGCACCATGAGACTTGCTTGCTGTTTCAGTGCCACATAACACAGTGAGTTAAGACTTCAGAGAAACAGCAGGGAGGAGAATTCAGGATCTTCTCCAAAAAGTGCGTGCCTCTGCCACCCACACATCAGAGGAAGCACTACTACTCTTTTTTTTTTTTTTTTTTTTTTTTTTTTGGCTTTTTTTAGCTCTATAACGCGCTTAGGACTTAATGCACGTAGCGCAGCTTTTCTGAGAGCCTCCACTAGAGGACTTCCCAGGTGCCATCAGAGTCAGATTACAAAGCAATAGGTGCTTCAAAGGAAACCTTCTGCTTCCACACTGAGTCTCCCACGGGTGAAAATAGAACCAAAACAAACAGTCATATACCCTACACATGCATTTACACTGACTTGAGCACAAAAGGCTTTAATTCATTAATTGACACACACCCAGCATTTTGTGTGATTTACCAAAACCCCCAGCAATGTAACAGAGGGAACCTGCCACTATGTAATGAACGAGCCATGAGCCTTTTCTGGAACAGCACTGGGAAAGAGTGTCAGGCCCCTCAGACAGCAACAGCTCTTCCTGGTACTGGCTTGTTCAGATTTCTGATCCCTTCCTGCCCCGTCCCCTGGCCCTCCTCCTGCTGCCCGTAGAGCAGCATCCTCCAGCCATCCTCCAGCCCCCAGTGCCTCGCTGGCAGGCTCAACCCCCAGCACTCTGAAACAAGGGAGCCCAAACAATATAGGCCTTGGGGAGTAGCTGACAGCCTTATCTCCTGAGCCACACCACCTCCTGCAGCCTGTGCACAAATGAGATAACATCCTCCTGCATCTGAAGGGTGCCCCTTTTAATCTTATGACTAAATATCCTCAAAAACATTATTCAGAGAAAGCATTTTAAGATAAATTAATTTGAAACATAATTTATGGCCATAAACTGAACCACTACATCACTGGGCACACAGGGAAGTGCTATTCCATTTGTTGCCCGCCTAAACAAAGGCATAGAGACAATCTTCACATGGAAATATGTTTCTCAGCACACTGAGCACAGCTTTTCTAGAAGTAAAGGGTACAGACCTGTAATTAAGTATCTAATGCATCACCATGGACAGAGCACTAAACCTGTGTCCTAGACAGTGATAAAGCCATGACATTTACAGCATTCAGAAAATCCAAACAATCAATTTGGTACACCAAGCTACATAAGCCTGCAATAACATAAGCCAAAACCGAGCAAGTGTAGCAATGAACAGATTACTATTTTTAAGAAGTTTCTGTTATGTGGGTTCAGGAAGGCATATAATTCAAGGCTACAAATGATATCACAAGCACCATCCTTGCATCCTCCTCTCCAGCTCCCCCTTCTCTGAAGGAAAGATTCAGCAGCACTGCCCGGATGTTACATTTGCATTTTATTCAGTGTCCAGATCCAAGCACCAGATAATCACCATGTTTAGTTTTTTACAGAAAGGTTAAAACCTTAATGGCCTGAATCATCAGAGCATTACTTCAGTCTGATTCTAATGTAAGCCTAATGCTTTTAGCAGTTGCACTGGGGGGAAAATCAGTGACGTGACTGCAAAACTGAATGGCCCGAGCATCTTATACAATCGCTATCTCTCATCTAGTGAATCTGATATAGAAACAGAAGCATGTAGGAAAAGCTTCTCTCAAGATGCACTGCAAGCTTGTTAGAGAGATGTGAACAAACACCACCAGTCTTTGGACTCCAAGTCACATCTACTAGATCATTTTTTTTTTTAAAAAAATCTTTTCTCAAAACTATGCAAAATAAAAACCCAAAGTAATTGCTATTCTTTCCCTTTCCTGCTACTACTACTACCACCTGGCCCATCTGGACTGCAGCCTCTCACTACCTAAACACTGGCACTCAGTTTGGATAACACTGATCCATATTGGAGAACAAAAATTCCAGGCACAACAGGAAAAGAATCTCTGCACCCTATGATGCCTTGGGCTTTTGGGTTTTCTATTCTGCATTGGTGTGTGGTTTTGTTCAGGGTGCTGAGATCCTTTCACAGGATGAGTAAGACACAACAATCCTACTCTGATTGGAACTCAAGGACACCTTTTCCAAACTTCAGGCTCAAAGTGAAACAACGTGGAAGGAAGAGTGCGGGCAAATGAAGCTCCTGTATGCAAATGGACCCAAATATAAAAAGAGTGTGGTCTTGGGACTGGCCCCCCCCTCCCTTTTGCCTCCATCTTTGGAGCCATCCAGACAAAGTCTGATTTGTAGCACTGGTGCTGTCTGGGGGTGACCCCTCAATAAATATCCTTTATTCCCCAACTCCGTCTGGCCTCTGTTCCAGCTCTTCCAGGCATCACCTACACTACCAGAGTAGCTAAGACACATTTAGTGAGCCGCATCAAACCTTGCTGCCTCTATTGCTGTAAGACACCTAAGTATGTAGCATGCTGTTTTGTACCCAAATCAACAACTAAACAAGGTCCAGACTCCCAGTAAACTACAGTCATAGCAGTACATAAGCGGCATTTCTGCTCAAGCTATTTGCCTAATTTCTGGCTGGGCATATCCCTAAGTACTGGCTGTGACAAAGTCACAGTGCCAGACACCTGCTTTTCACATTTTTATTTCTTCAGGATGCAGGCTAGAAAGGATTTTGTGTGATGCTTATTCCTGCTGGTGTGGTGAGGACAAGGAAGGGTCACTTCACTTAACATGAATAGTTCTGGATCCTGAAAGTTTGCCAGATAACACGTGGACAGGAGAAAGACCAAATAAGCATTTAGATCAAAAGGTGCAGAAACAACCATGGAAAAGCTTACTCAGCTCTAATTTCCAAGCAGAGGACTCCATCCTCACAAATATTGGCTCTACTAATGCCTTGCTTTATAAAGTAATAGTAATGGGATTTCTCTCTCTTCCCTTGGAAAAGTTTATTAAAGTGGAAAAAAATCTTGGCAAAGTAAAAAATCTTCTTTCAAGTTCTTCCCTGCATAATTTCACTCAGAAATGGATGCGGAATTCCTCTAAATGCTCTGAAGAAATTAAATAATAGCTAGTGTAGCTAAGTTTTTATTTTTCATACACTTAAAGCTCTCTAGGGAAAAACTGCATTTAAGTAATCATCCAACATGACTTTTTTATGTATAAAATGAGTAAAAACATTTTTGGATGCTTTTTAAATGCAAAAACGAGGCACAACTCAAAAACAGAATCCATGTATCTACAGATATTTACAAAATATATGTTACCATTGTGTATAGCCATTAGAGCATGCTTATGTCAGGTTGTCTTGAGCTCATGTTACCTTTGATAACAGTGGATCCTGCAGTGTTTCAAAAGGCATATAGTACACCCACTTCTCACAGAAAAAAACATGAGACAAGGGTAGAGAAGTGAAGTTGAGAGACTTCACTATTCACATATCTGATACTTTCAACAGAAATGAGAACAAGCAGCTTAAAAATGCATGAACCAAGTTCTTTCTAAATCAAAGTATAAAGGAAAATGAGGCAAAAAGAGCACCAAAATACTGTTAATTACTGCCAACATTTTAATCACACCCAAGCAAAGGATTTTGAAATCATTACTCTTCCTGAACCACATCTTGATCTCAATGCTAAGATATTATTTCTTTCTCAGCATTGTTTGGTTTATTTTCCATATATCATTCCATTCTCACTTTTTATCTTGCTTAGATTTATTCCTTCTGCAGAATAAATATCATCCTGGAAATAAAGTACAGTGTGTCTTTATAGCTGAGATAGCCATTTTCAAGGAGCAGAAGAAGATTTTTGTCATCTGTGGAAAAGTTTCAACAACAGAGAGACTAACTAACCTATTTCTATAAATGACAAATGACCAGTAATATTCTCTACCCTCAACAAATTATCTCAGAAATTAATTTCCTTCTGAAATAAATCAAAGCAATAATCAAAGAACTTTCCTAACTTTATTTAAAACTCCTTAGGATTCATTCCTCAGTTTGGGGTTGAAAGATGAAGGTTTTTTGGTAAAAAGCTGTCTTAGATTATGGCCAGCTCAGATAGCCACAGAGAAGATAGTCAAGAATGCAGAAGACATCTATGCTTTGAGCTTATTCAAACCATGATGTGTCTCAGTGCTTTAAGTAAACACAGAAAAAAAGAGGTTATTTTTTGCTCACACATAATATCTCTCCTAACCAACACATAAGAAGAACCCACAGACTAGCCACTGCCTATATAAAAAATCCTAAGTAAATTCTGGTTTTTTAATCACATTTTGGTTCAAATAACACTGGCTTAGCTGCAACAGATTTTTCTGTAAATGTCCAATATATGCTTTTTTCTCTTTTATTATGAACGATATAAAAAACTAAAACT
This sequence comes from Anthoscopus minutus, assembly GCA_013399455.1. NCBI lineage: Eukaryota > Metazoa > Chordata > Aves > Passeriformes > Paridae > Anthoscopus > Anthoscopus minutus. The sequence continues at coordinate 46,231 of VWYI01030325.1, read as the reverse complement.
CTCACAGGCAACTGATTACACTTTCTCTATACAGACAATATGGTTTATTGAGTACTTTGAATAAGTACATGAGATGCAAGCAATTGTTTGTTCATACACCCATGATTTGCACTTTCATGACCCCCCTATGTCCTTTCAGACCGATCTGCATATTACATTTCAGTAGACCTTGCCACATATTTGTTAAACTGAAGATGATCAAAGCTGGCAACTCTTTAAGGCCACCTTTCTTATAGCACAAGAACTCTCCATCCCGAGGTGTAGGGAATGGGGCAAGGCAGGCCAGAAACTGGCATGGATGAACAAGTATCTGCTCCTCAAACTGAGGAGTAAGAAGGAAATGCACAGGCAGTGGAAGCAGGGACAGGTGATCTGGAGGTTGTACAGGGATGTGGTTTGGGTGTGTTAGGGATGGGATCAGGAAAGCTAAGGGACTTGGCAAGGGATGTAATGAATAACAAAAAGTGATTTTATAAATGCGTAGGTGAGAGGAGGCCAGGGAGAGCGCACCCCAGAGATAAATCAGAAGGGAGAACTGGTGACAAGAGATATGGATAAGGCTGAGGTACTCAATGAGTTCTTTGCCTCAGTTTTCACTTGCCATAAAGCTTCCCAATTTCTCAATTCCCTGAACATTTAGGTAGGGATTGAGATAGCACAGACCCTCCAACTGTAAGCAAAGAGCAGGTTCAGATTTTCTTTAAGCATCTCCAAGGATAGTGACTCCAACACCTCCCTGAGCGACCCATTTCAATGTTTAATCAGCTTTTCTGGGATGACATTCTTCCTGACATCCAACCTGAACCTACTCTGGCATAGCTTAAGACTATGTCCTCTTGTCCTGTTGCTGGTTGTTTGGGAGAGAAGGCCAGTTCCCACCTGGCTACACCCTCCTTTCAGGTGGTTGTAGAGCGGCATAAGGTCCCCTCAAGCCTCCTTCTCTCCAGGCTAAACAACCCCAGCTCACTCAACTGCTCTTCATAGGACTTACCCTCTAGGCTCTCTATCAGGTCTGTTGTTTCTCTCTGGACTCACTCCAGCACCTCAATGTCCTTCTTGAATTGAGAGATCCAGAACTGGACACAGTACAGTGTCCATGAGGTGCAGCCTTACCAGCGCTGAGTACAGGGGAACAACCACTGCCCTGGTCCTGCTGACTACCATATTTACTTACAGGCAAAGATGACAGTGGCCTTCTTGGCCACCTAGGCACACACTGGCTCATGTTCAGCAGGTGTCCACCAGCACCCCCAGGTCCTTTTTTGTTGGGCTGTTTTCCATCCCCTCCGTACAACCACAGCCTGGGCTGCATCAAAAGCCGTGTGGCCAGTCAAGCCTGCCCCTCTGCTCTGATGAGACTCTACCTGGAGTACTGCATCCAGCTCTGGAGTCCCCAGCATCAGAAGAATGTGGACCTCTTAGAGGAATTCCAGGAGGGCCACAAAGATGATCCAACGGCTAGATCACCTTCATGTTAGAGAGGCAGCCTTCTGGCACATAAAAGAAGCTTATAAAAAAGAGAGAGAGCAGATTTTTACAGTAGCATATAGTGATAGGACTACTGGGTATGGTTTTACACTAAGAGGAGAGATTTAGGGATTTATGTTAGATGCTAGAAAGAAGTTCTTTACACAGAGTGTAGTAAAGCACAGGAAGAAGTTTCTCAGGGAAGTCATGGATGCTGCACTGGAAGGGCTCAAGGACAGGTTGTATAGGGCTTTGGGTAACCTGGTCTAGTGGAATCTATCCCAATTCCTAACAGAAGTCAGAGAGAACAGAGTGGTTTCAAATACAGCACCTCATTGGGACCACAGATCAATCTTTCTCCCCTCAAGCTTCAGCTTTATATTTCACTAGCACCAAAGTGGTGCCAAATCACTAACAAATCTATCCTCATAAACAACTGATCAGTGGGAAACTCTGCCTCCAAAGATCACCCTCATCAGATCTGTCTACCAACTACCACACTTGTCAGATTTGTGTGCAACAAATGCCACGTATTTTTGGTATTCCGGGTTTCCTTTTTGACTGAATTTCAACACATTCTTTCTCCCACTCCTGTTACACTTAAACGGAATATAAGGTAAGACTTAGAATAGGAAAACATCTTGCTTCGCCCAATTCCCTCTCAAAACAGTGTTTTAAGTGTTGGCTAGATCTACAGATGTTCATGTTATTCTGGTATGGATAGCCTCCAGAACTCTAATTGACATGGAAAGAGCTGAAAGTTTCTAGAAGCATTTGCCTCTGAATCTGTAATAATCTAATACCTTTGCATGGAAATGCCCTGCTGCAGTAAGGAAATAGGGCAACATGTTATTAGTTCTCTAACCTTAAACTGTGTTGATTGTAATTATTATAGGCTGTAGCAGCCCTGGAGAGGACATACCTGAAACAGACAAAAAGTGAATGCTTTCCCAAAATGTTTTTTAAAGATCTCATGAGCAACAAAATTAGTTAATCTATCTTGGCTGCTTTCCAACATCAGTAAGTATCTCCTTTGAAGTTACAATCAGATGGGAAATTTTTCTTCATTCCTGTACTTAACGACGTTAGTTGAATTAGCATGCTGTTAAATGACAAACATCAGCTGCAAGCTAAATAAATCATCCTGTCTACACAATTCTGAAATACTTTGGGATCCTTCAGGATGAAAAATGCTTAAGAACAATCATGGTTTGTTGCAATGAGTACTGCAATCCTTTGATTTATTCAATAAATTGATTTCTTCCCAAGACCTGATTTTTCCCTTGTGCCAGTCTCCAATATCCTTTCTTCATGTAGCAGTAAAAGATTAAATTGCTCATGGGGATAAGCTCCCAGGCACACAAGTCCTCCAAGGATCAGACTTTACTATTTTATCGTCTGGTTCAATGGTTGATATTTGTAACATCAGTTCAACTGGTAGAGTCCTGAGACTGCACTCCCTTACTTCAGCTCTAGAAGTAACTTCTTTTAACATCTCAGGGGGCTGCAGGGAATTCTCAGGTTTCCACTGATGAGTGGAGTTTTATCTAATAGCTATGATGCACTGATAAATTGTGAACCAATAAACACAGAAGGAAGTAGCATTATCACATCCACCTTATTTCAACAGAAGAAAGAACTCCAAAGCTTAAAGGAATTCAAATACAGCAGTGGAAGGAATTTTTCACTCTCCTTGACTCTGTACAATAGCAACCTCCTTCCAATCTCTTCCTGAGACATTCAAAATATGCTAGTTTTTCTAGGCTTTCTTCCCTCCTAGTTCTTAAACTCAGATTCCCAGAAAGGGCTCCTTCACAGGGAATACCCTCTTATTTTGGGTGCAACTGTCACCATGCACCCTTGCACAGGAGATGCACAGAGACCCAGGAGAGTGCTTCAAGAAGCAAGAGGCAGGAACTGGGCACACCTTGCAGCCATTAAAGGAGTCGCTTTATATTGCACAAGGCACTTGTTCTCTAATACAATCTGTTGAGCAGGCAATAAGACACCTAAGAAAAGCATGTGTGTGAGATCCAGCTGCCATGTGGAGCACTGGCCCATCTCCCACTGCAGGATCAACTGCACGCTTCACTCAGCTCACCAGGGCTGAGCACAGCCTCAGCAGAGCCACTCCGTTCTGCAAGCTACTGGTTTGAAGGCACTGAACACTAGGAAAGGAAGTTACACAGAATACAAGGGAATGACACTTGAAGCCCAAGATCAGCACCTAGAAATATGGGCAACTCAACCATCAGTACTGCAACACAAGCACTACTGCATGGAAGAATAGCTGCTTTGGGCTGGGTTTTTCCCTCACCAGCACCCCTTTCACTTTACTGGTCTCATTCATCCTCTTCTCTCTCTCTTAATATAGTATCCCTTTCCTTTGAAAAAGTCTTCTCTGTCCATAAAAACTTTGCCAAAGACAGGAAAACTGCCGAGTATCTTGTGTATAGAAGGCAGACACAAAACTACCCCTGCTTTTAAATGTGCAAAACACTTGAACCTCACAGAAAGCAGCAGTGCCTCTTTCTGCCCTTATGTTCCTACAGGGCACATAGACAACAGCACTCCTGCTCTCCCAAACCCTCAATAGGCTTCCTGGCAAGGAGTCTTGCCTATAAGCTATGACAGGTTAATTGGCATTAGTACCCTTGAATTACCTGGGCAAATTCACATACCCACCCTCAGCCAAAGCTTAACCAAGCTGCATACACATCACTATTTTAACTTCTCATCAGATACTCCATCTGATCCCCTAGGCAGTGTAATGAAAGGCTCCCATCTTGAGTTTACTTCTCAGGCATTGCACTGACATAACTCCTCATTCTGGGAAACACAAGACCAGCATGGCCACATCTATACAGCTGTCCCAAGTTTAGCAAGGGAATCAAAACCAAGGACATACATTAACAAGTACTGGGAAGTGGCCCTTCCTCAATAAAATACAACATTGACACTTAAAATATCTATTAGTAGTGATTTTAAAGAGTTGGAGTGTGACTTACCCTGCTATTTGGATTTGACACATGGTAAATGAGTGTTACTGGGGAAGGGGAGAAGAAGAGGGGCTAAATTACCCTTTTGACAGCTCCTGAAGAATGTTTTGGCTTGTTGAGCTACTGAGGCTTCAGAAGGAATCTAAATACCTCATTTTTCAAGATATAGCAAATTTCTCTAGCTGGCTACCATGAAATCCTACTACTGCATGTAATAGAATACAATAGAGAACCCCAAATCTCTGAAAAAGATGGGACTTCTATACGGCACAGTGTGACATCTTGTGGACATACCAAACTGAGACTGGAAACAGACTGTGGCACTGCTGTAGTCTTCCACCTCAGCTAAAGCTGTTTTGAACCCAGTAGGGCTGGCTCTTTGGAGGGGCAATGTTGCATGACTGTGGCATATATTGCATTCAAGTCAACAACTACTTCATTCCTTGTTTGTTGCTCTATCTGACCCCTTGCATCTTGACATACACGTTCACTGAGTCAACTGACAGTCACAGCAGCACACCTTTGTATTCCCATCATACCTGAGCACTGGAATCAACACTCTAAAAATCAAAATTCTCTGAGTAATTCAGTAGAGCACTTCACACAACTCCTAGACCCAAGCAAATAATTGCAGAAGACTTACTTGACCACTTATCTGATATTCTCTGTACCAGCCCCTCCAGCCTAATCTCACTGGCTTTGCTAGTTATTCCATCACTGTTTCAGATACATTAAGCACCTGACTCCTTAGTAATGTAAAGGGTCTCAAAGCTTGCAAAGGGCTTTTTAGTATTTAAATGTATACTGCTATGCTCAGTTTCCTATTATTACATCTCATTACATTCTTCCAAGCCTTCAGTAATTCTATTGAAACATCTTTTTTGAAGTATTTAGAATTTCTTTAAGGTCTCCCAACATACAGTCTCCTTCTTTGCCCACAGTCTCTAACAGCTCCATATCCTCTGCTGATCTAGCAAAGGGAGACCAGTTCCTGTAGGAGTGCAATACGTACACTCTATTAATATCTCTTTCTTCAGAAAGAGATGGCTCACTTGTAAACTTCTTCTTTCCAATGAAATCCATTGGAAAACAGTCAAAACATATTTTTTATTCTGTTGCCACAGTAAATAAGAAACTGGCAGTACCAAACAAAGATCTAAGAACACTGAACTAATGATGCTGTCTTCTTCCCAGAGACCATGCTGCCAGGAGACACACAAAAAGGAAAAGGCAACACATCTGGTCTCAGACAGGTGATAACCCAATTTTGTGAGTGGTTAAACTGAACCAGTTCAGGTAGGGGAACACTCCATTCCAAACCTCCACAACCAACTCTCCATAAAAATCAGATTTTTCCTAGCTGTACAGAGCTTTCACATCCCTGCTGCTCAAAGACAGAGCAGCAGAGGAAGACTGTTCTTCCTTATAGCAGGTGCCTCTTTGCATTAGCTGTAGCAGATTGCAGTCCCTACAGGAATACAGCTTCCTCCCTTCCCATTGGGAGGATTAACACTTGTGCTCTCTACAAGCAACTGCTTGTCTTGCAACTCCAAAATAAGCACCTTTGAGGTGCCTACAGGATACACATTGCCTCTGGTTCCCTGTGCTCTTGTCAAGCTCTTGGGGCAATGCAAGCTGTCAGCCACATGATCCCAGAGCAGAGGAGAGAGTAACGCCGGCGCTATCCATGGATGGAGCAGACTTGCTGTAATTGCTTCTAAAAGCAAATTCCACTGGGCCCAGGGGAGGGCAGAGACTGGCACGTGCCTATACATACTCTCAAAGAGCATCTCTTATTCCTTTCAGCTTCTACTGTACAAGCTTACCGACCTCCTGCAGTATTAATGAATTCCTCTCACCTCCTTGCTCTGACATCTGCTCAGGAGAACGGATGAGTAAGCAGGTAATCCAATTGGGCAGGAGCAAAGCCATGAGCCAACTCTCCCACACAACTGTGTACCCCTACTGCTCTTTGGCACTGCCTGCCCCTATAGGTCTTGCATTCCAAGAAAAAGCTTTTGTGCTTCCTGCCCTGAGGGTCGCTGAACAGACCTTCTCCACCTCCAGCTTATTTTATTGCTCCTGTGTAAGTATGCCATAAAAGGCTAACTTCTCATTTCCAAGATTTCAACACTGAGAAAGCAAAAATGAAACCTTGATTTCTCTTCATCTCCTCCTCACTTTCTGTAAAGAAAGTTAAAAAAAAAAACAGTTGCTCCCCCCCCACACAATAAATTAGATCAGACATAACAACAAACTTTCTGCACAATAGAAACAAATCAGATCCAAATCAAACACTTCCAGTAAAACAAGTTCTCATGTAACCTTTAGAAAGTTAAAACAGGAAATAATACTAGACAGCTGGGAATTAAGGATAGAAAATGTCCGTAAAGTTAATCCAGCTCATGTCAGGGCTTGGACTCAATTGGCTGATATCAGTTGCCAACCAGTGTTTTTCTCTAGGCTTGCTTTCCAAAGAATCAAACAAACTTTTATTGATTCCCTTCGTATTCATATGCATCTTTGCCAAAGACAGGATTCCCTTCATATTCATATTCCCTTCATACATTCATATTCAATCAATATAAATATTAAGACAATTCTTACTGATGGTCAATTAATTTTTCCTTGTCCAGGCATTTCTGCTACTACTACTTAACTTCCCGTTGCACATAAATTTTCTCCCCCAGTTTATGCATGCTTAGGATGCCTTTTTGCTTTCCCATGTTTTACAGTCTTTCAGTGGAGCATCTCACTGTAGGAAGAGCAAAGATCATCTCTTCCACCTCCTCCATCTCCCATTCATACCATATCACTAAAGGATCTGCTAAAAATCAAGGGAAAAAGCAAGAATGTAGACAGCTTTTCTCATTCACTATGAGAATGTGTTCATCTCTGCTTGGCTCAAAATAGTATCTGACAAGAGTGAATCACACAAGTTCTGAAAAATTCACAAGAAATAAGCAAAGAAATCTATACCTGCCTTCCTCAATCTCATTCCCTGACTGCCTTATTGACTTCTGCTGCCTGCATCGACCATTTGCAGCTACCTGTCTGCTTTCTCCTCCACTGAGGTAGCTACCAATAAAACATGAGAGGAGTGGGAAGAAAGGGAAGCACTGAATTACTATGGAGACCTTCAGCACTGCCTCTTGCTAAGAGGAATAAAGAGGGACCAATGAGAAAATCCATAACACAAAAATCATTTACTTTCATAAGCCACTGAGCTAACCCAATATGAATAAAAATCATAGAACAGATTTTACTTGATTTATATAAATGTCTAAAATATCCCAAAATAGCTTCATCAGTCCTGCCCTGGGAAAAAGAGAGGGGAGGAGACAAGCTGATAGAGCCTGTATACTACCAGGATGCCACTAACCTCGAGAGCTGGGTCTGGAATTAAGAGGACTTCTATCTTCAGAACAGATTAATCTCCATTCTCCCATTAACTTAAACTTTCAACAACTTGTTCTCCACTACATTTCTTACTCCAATCTTCCCTCTATTCCTCTTCCTCCAGTATTCCATCTATTCTTCTAATGCAGGAAACTGTATCTACAGTGTATCGCTAAAGGACATGAAAAGAACACAGCACTTCTCTAACTCAGAGCATGAAACAAAGAGTGAATACTTTATTATGACATCATCTACATATATAAGTTCTGAACCATAAGTAGGGATTGGAGAATAAGGTGAGTTCCTCTCCAATTCCATTTGTCAATTGAAAAGTCCATCAAAACTGCCTCCTCACAGAAGTATGCAGAAAAACTTATGTTATGGTACACTCATGAGAAAGTAAACTACAAGAACGAAAACATCAGAAAACTTCAGAAAATATTAGAAGGCTTGTAGTTTTCAAAGCTACAACAGTGTAGGAACCTAAACCTGACACTGATTACATGACTGAATACACTAATCCAGAGATGAGGTAATATCTGCATTTTAATGAAAAAGGGGTCCAAGGACTGTAATCAAGTAATAAACCAAAATATGTTGCAAGAGCTATACCCCTGTAATTCCAAGCCACAAAAGGACTGGTATGAACTTGGCTCCTATTTCTTTTCAAGTCAAAGAGAAAAAATCATGTATATATTTCTCCAAGCATTTGACTATTTTCTCTATCCTTTTCCTGACTCCATCTATTTTCTGTTTCTTTAAGCTTCCCTCCTTGTGGACAATCATGTGTTGTTAAACAGGTATACTTGATTTGAGACAGAAAACAAAGAGGAAAGCATTCACTTTTGTGTGTATGTATATAGATAAAGGCTAGCAGCTGGACTCAATGATCTTGAAGATCTTTTACAATCTAAACAATTCTATGAGTCTATAGATGTGTATTTGTCGACGCTCATCTTTCTCTACACAAGTGCATAGATGAAAACCCATTATGTTTGAGAACTAATCAAGAAATTACTATGCATTTTTAAGTACACATAAACAGCCTTAGTCCCTCACTGGAGCACTATATACCTATGGGTTTTTGCTTGATGGAAAGCAAAACACTTGGAGAAGGCTGCTCACCCTAGCCTCAGCGCAGTGCAGAGCCAGCAAGCACCCTGTGGTCACATCCAGACCTGAAAGCCAGAAAACACCTCCAGGTTTACAGTTTAAATGCCCACAAGAGATAAGGAGAAAAAATATGAGAGCAACCGTTAGAATTTTTTTTAAAAGGATCTCTGCCAAAACAGATAACATTATGCCTCTAAATAATTTTTAAAGGAAAAAAACTGAAATACAAACACTGAGTAATACTGATCTTTAATCACAGAAAAATTGTAAATTTAGCCTGTGTAGAGCTCCAAAAAAGAACCAACCACAGTATTATAATGTTAAATTTTTTCTAATATCCTAAGAGTCAGAAGAAGGCTACAAGTAAAATTTCTTCAGAGAGCACACCTGAAAACCACTCAAAGTCTTCCTAAAGTTCTCAATTTAAGACATCGTTTGCATGTCACCATGTCTGACATGCACCAAAAAACCCTCATGGAGGCTTAAAACATATGTAGTTTGTTCCTCAAATGAAAATATAAGCATCTGAAGATTATTTTCTTAATACTACAGAGGATATTTTTAAAGCTATATGTATATATTTCAGTTATATGTCAAACATACAGACTTTTTCAATACCATAACTGTAATTTGTTAGCTTTGGTTATTTTTATATAGATAAGCAAAGATTTACATATTTCAAGGCTCACAATCACAAGCAAACCTTCACACTTCCATTCTAAAATGAGTCTCCTTAAAAGCCAAAACAAGCATGTTGTGTCCAGCTCTTCCACAAAACAAGGCTAACGTAAATTGGTAGGCTTTTGTTTCACATACAAGTTTTCCTGCAAGAGAAAAAGAAAAATAAAAAGAGGAAAAAAAACCCCAAAACTTCTAAAATAAGCATACCTTTGCTACAGAAAGACCTATTGCAATGGGAACCCATCCTACAGAATAAAGTGGAAATTCCACTGTGGAAGGCCTGACATAGCATCAGGAAGCCCACACACAGCGAAGCTGTAACTGTGTGAATGGCAAGTTCAGCTTTACTATGTGTCTTCTCTTTGCATCCACAGCAGTATTAAGCATCTGTCTTCCCCCGAGCAGCACAGAGAAGGGAGGAATCTTTTTGCACAGAGAACCATCTTGAGTAATACACTGTGGTCAAATTAAGTCAATGAGTCACACCATAAAACCAAGAAAAATCAGGCATGTGGTTACTTTTTCCTGCTATGACCTTGATTCCATTCATGCAAAGCAAATGTTCCTAGAAGAAGCTGAAAGCCTGGCTATGAGGGAGGAAGGAACAAAATAGAAGTGAACAATTAATAGGATTTACTGGTCTGGTACACTGGCGCGCAATTGCAGTGACTGCCACCAGTCCTCCAGCATCCACCAAACCCATCCAAGGCTAGAACAAGTCACCAGTCTCATCCTGCAAACTAAAAAATTCAGTGAACATTTCCTTTGCTATGCAGTTAGAGCATACCCAAAGTGGATCCCTGCAGTCTCCACTAACCAGAGGCACTATTTAGTAAAACTGGTCTTACATATCAGCAAGAAAATTGCTTAAGAGAAATCCTAGGAGGAGATTCTTCTCACCTGTAAGGAAGCTTGACATGAGAAGATTAAGTTACTTGGAGGGAAACCAAAGTAACTGAAACAAAAAAGGCAGCTCCTCATTTTTTTATGTAGCTGCCATTAGACTGATCTCAGAGCTCTCAAAGACTGATGCTTTGGAAAAGGGATTACCAGTGAGAGGATTCAGCAGCACTCAAATAGGTGGCCAAGCCGGCAGACAATTAAATGGTCATGAACAAGCATCATGTCATGAATCAGGTACTTGATAGGACATGTGACTGTAGGAAGATTCAATCCAGAAGTCTCAATTCACCTAATTTACATGATGGAGAGATGATACACTCCCTCTTCCCAGTCCAACATTCCTCCCTGGATGGCAGTAACTTTCCTCTGAGCAATGTTGCTAGGTCAGTGCTGCTGGTCATCCTCAAGTCCCATGGCCTCACCCTGATGGCAGCTTGGGGTCCAATACTGTGCAAAATCTCAGTACAAAGCGTGTACAATACCCAGTAAATCCAAGAGCCCATTCAGCACCTACGCACACACATATAAACATAATCCGCTCCTTGCAAGCCCAAAAGCATTCCATGATAATTCTCTGACCACAGAGCTGCTTTGGGCCTTATTTTAAATGGGACTCTCTAACTTTAAGAGCTTATAAACCACAGTCTCATTCCTCACAGCCAGACAGATGCTTAAACAAGGCTTAGGCTGGAATATAAATGTTGCATATCTCCACTGTCAATGCTTCAGAGCTGTTGAGTTCCCTCAGATGAGAGCTGGACCAAAGTCAGTTTGAGTGAAGAGTCTTGCATCTGGTTTACAGATCTCTTGTAGGGCAACCACAGTTTCCCTTTCCTCTTTGAAGTATTTTATATGAAACATGGTCTCTACATCCTCTCTTTACAGTTTCTCCTCTCCTTTGATCTAGGCAGGATAAAGTAGGATAATCAGGTTTTTCTTCAAGATGAACAAAATCTCAATTTACAATAAAGAATGACTCATTTAAAGAAAGGCAAACGTACAATGGTTCGGAAGCAAAATGAAGAGAGACAGAGATAGTGGTCATAACCCCATAAATCCACTGCCACTGTATTATATTTGAGTATCAGAATGGAATACTTTGCCTGAATATTGCCCTTTTTTCCCACTTCTCTTTTTGTTTCTCTTCCGTTTCTTGTAGTTTTAGTATAGGGAAATAGAAAAAAAATTAATTTTGCTTCCAAAACTATTTCAAATTATTGATCCATCAGTTCTTCTGTTCTTCTCAAATAGTAAGGGGTATATAAGCAACATACATGTGACCCAAATTCTGTACTTCCTTAAATTCTAAATCTTTAAAATATCTCTGGATCTGAAGATGCAATTACTGGTCTGCACACCAAAAAGGCAAGAAAATAAATTTAAAGGAGAGCTGATATCAGAAGATATTTTGATAGGACAAGGGAAGATTTCATCATGCAGAAAAACAGTTCTAGATAAAATATAGATCTTGCTTGGCTTTTGATCATACAATGACCAGATTACATGAAAGCTCTGCAGCTGTTTCACTAGTTAAAGAAAGCAATAGCTGGAGGATTTAAAAATAAAAAGCATATAACCCTAAAATAAATTACAGATGGAATGGAAAGCTATTAAGTGATTTTTCCAAACATAGGATTTGACCATCTTTCTTGTTGTGTCCAAGAAGGCAGGCTGAACTCATAATGGTTATAGAAAAGCTGCTCCCAAACATCAGCACACTCCAAGGCTTGGCAAGTCAGGCCTTGGCATCCCACCAGATGCAGGAACTGCATTAATGTAGATGATGCATCAGAAAAGGAAGGATCAATTTGTATTATTCATGGACTTTGTGGCAAAAGTGGCAGCAGCAAAATGTGAAACAAGAGAATAGGAAATTGCATAGCATTACCTTTAATAGCATATTACCAAGACCCAGCTGCCTATACCACACTGGCTTCTTTTTGGTTTCTGTTCCTTTTTTTCATTGACGAACATGCAAAGCAGCAACTTTACTATTTCATCACCAGTAAAAATAGGATTTGCATCCTAAACAATTCCAAAAGAAAAAAGGTGTGTGGTTTCCATCAAAAAGGCAAAGACAAGAGAAGCACAGACACACCCCCAACCAAATACCATACACCCATCCCCAGATTCTTCCTGCGGGTGTTGGGTTTATTTCTAATTCCCACCTTCTGATCCTCATGGAATATCTTTCTCTGGTTATGTGCAGCACTGAGTTCTCATCCATACATGACACCTTCAGCTGCAAATGCAATATCAAAAAATATTTCATCTAAAATTCCCAGATCTTAAAAATAGTTTCCAGCTCTCCTGTTCCGGCTCCCACTGGTGCTAGAAGCTAGCCAGGTGGGCACTGGTGAGAAGAGCCAGAGGCAGCAAGGCAGCACAACCTTACTGATCCTTGACATCAGCACTCTCACCATTAAGAGTTTCCTTGTGTCAGGAATATATTTCACTCATTGAAACAGGTAAAATAAGAGCCAGAAATGCATTTACTATGTGAGTGCAGCCAAGTTCCTTTCCCCACCTACCCTATACCTTATCAATTCAACTGGAGATAGCATTCATTTGTGAAGGAAAAAACCAGGCAATTTATCTGCTAAAAGCACTGTCTGATTATGAAAGGAATGCCCAAATTTGAAACATGATTGGTAACAATTCTTGCAATTAAAAGTGTTTAACCTTATCCCTTATGTTTTCACTTCTCCAAAAAAAGTTTTTTAAAAAAATACAATCAAAACACCAGCATTCACATAACATTTACTCTAATAACACATAACATATACTCTATGGCCAAGTATTCTTAACTAAAAACATTTCGCTGGGCTGTTTGCATACCCTAAGATGGTCTTCAGGCCAAGATAAACTAAAATTCAAGCAGTCTCAGCTTGTAAAGTATTCATATATAATAATTCATAATAGTAAAGTGCCAGACCAGTGAACCAACATGCATAAGAAATCTGTAACACTGAGAATAATGGCACAGAATATACAAAATTTACTCCTAACATGCTGTGCTGTTTGATTTTTTTTTTTGCTAATCTTGCCTGTTAGATTATCCAGATACAGGAAGAAGTAAAATAACTAGACTTGTCTCTGTGTGTAATGACAGCTCAGCCCAAACCCAAGTCAAGCTAATGATTGTAATGGACACTGAATTACATTCACTTTAACAATAAATAAAATGGTCTTAATCAAATCTTGCCTCATTCTTCACAATACTTCATTGCATTATGGTTCAAGCTATGCAATTTTAAATATATTTCTTTCTACAGGAAATTAAATAAAAATTCAGATTAGTAATACTTACCTATAAACTTCAGAACAAAATTTAAGACCTCAAGAAAACTTGAAAATAAACACACTGCTTCTGAGGATAGAAAATCCTAAATATCACTGCAGTAAAAAAGTGGTTTAACAGGTCACAGCAGTTTTGAGAGAAAATTAATTTCTTTTAAATATTAAAGACCACACATACAGATGTTACAATGGCTGTTCTGTTCTATTTATTCTGATAATAAAATCTACTCTTTGACGTTGTCCAAATATTTTCCAAGTGTCACAAACCTCTGAACTAAGCAAATCCATCAAAGAAAATGTGAGGGAACCAACTCTGCTTTGGCAGCTGACAATAGCATATTTTAACAGTGAGGAGTCAGGAAGGCAAGTTCAGATGGTGGGATATGCTTCTTCACAGTAGCTCTTTCTGCTACAATGGTCCACAGTGGGAAGGCCAGCTGTGCTGACCTAAAATGAATAATTTTAAGTTCAACCAGTGGTCATATGAGACAGGCAGTCCCATTCTTTCAAAAACAGCCCCTTCAGCCAACTTGCAGATATGGGCAGGCATCATTTAGTTGGTTCTTTTTAGATAATGTTTGTAAGGTCAGCATCTCCAAAGATCTAAAAAACATCAGCTACATTTTCAGCTGATGAAATCAAGACAGACAGGGTTAAAACAACTCACATAAGATTATTAGCAAGGCAGTTTTACTAGTGCAAGAACACAAATTCTGTGTTCAAGGTATGAGACTTGTGTTCTTTAATACATTCTACCTCTCTACAGAGGTAACTGCCCTTCCAACACAGCAGCCAGCATATGAGGCTTGCAGTCTGGTGCAGCTGGCAGGAGGGGTGGAGGTCCTGCTCTCAAATCAGCACAATTTCACAGTGGGATTTAATCCAAAAGTCACTCAGATTTAGGCAGTCACTTATATTTTCCCCCAGTTAGCCAAGACAAAGAGAGAGGGGTTTCCACAAAAGAGGTGGATTTCCTCTGGCACAGAGACTCCATCTGGGCACAGAACAAATACCCTCCGTTTCCTAGGTTTTACATAAGCTGTGGGCTGCTAGGAACCTAATAACTGTGTATTTTCAGTTTTATTTGTTATTAATCCTGATGAAATTTTCTGATCATGGATCAAAGTTCTTTAAAAGCATGTGCAGTTAAATATGCCATGCCTCAGTGTGTTGTTAAGGCAACTGAATATTCAGAGGTACCAGAAAATAAATATTCATTAGTTTGCAGTGCTATTATTGTTGACCAGAATATGACTCTGTTCTCTCCCACTCAACTAATTTTTCTTTTAGATCCCAAAAGGGCCAAGACAGGGGAGGAGGAAAAGGTTGTATGGATACTTTCTCAAAAATAACTGTACCAACTTTCCATGTCCAAGGACAATTAAGGAAGGGTTGTAGACATACAAAGTCCATCAACGTCCCCCAACATCTGTTCCTCCCAAGACCTTCTCTGTTGCAATAATGCAAGCAGATCAAAATACATATAGAAACCCAAAGCAAAAAAAGCTGGGATTTCTCTGCTCAGCTCCAAACTCTACCATAGATGGTTGGGACAATAGGCAAGTAGATGAGTGTAATATTTTGTAATGTTTTGCTGTTATCAAAATGGCTTAACTTTGTATTTCTAATTTGAAACACATTAGTCCTGAAGCTTAGAGGTATTTATTAAATTATCCATGTAATCTAGCAAGTGTGAGAGTGTGATTACTTGGCCACTGCACAAAAAAGAAAAACAAACCAAACAAAAACACCTCCACTAATCACATCATAACCATAATGAAGATGGTAGTTACATAATGAAGAGGTTGGTAGTTACTTTTGACAGCTGTCTTTAATCTTCCCATGCTTTGGATTCCCACCTCCAGAAAGGCCAGTGGCATGCACAGTCCCTGTTGAACTCATCAGAGTTTTTCTGCTTTTCATTAAAGAAGCAGAAGAGAAGAGAGTCTTTCTCTCCCGTTCATATACTAAACCATAATCCAGGGCCAAGAGTATCTCCTAATTCAGAATAATTCTGACAAGCCTTATCCCAAGATATTCTTCTAATTAAAGTGAAACAAACTAGAACTATAGACAATTGTAACATCATTCAGCTTTCCATTTAGCAAAAGTTCAACTACCCCTTCTTCTGCTTTACTTCTGGCCCTATTTAATTCTGACTTTACTGCAAAATAATACTGTACATTTCTCCATGCTCTTGTTCTTATGTCTTTTTATTCTCTCATCTGATCACTCGATTTCTTTTCCTCTCCATCCACGTTCTCCTTTTTTTCACTTCTCAATCTATCCCTAGCTATTTCACTTCTCTTCCTGAAAACTTTTCCTACTTGCTTACATCAGACTCACTCTGTCATTTTCTGCAACCTCCTGCCACACTGAGAGCCTGAGAATTGTACCAAGACCTTATGACTAGGAAAAGAAATTTTCATTCAGGATGGTGATGGAAATGTAGGAGTCTTGGCACTCTTCTTTCTAATCAGGTCTTACAAGACACTTTTCAGAGAATGTGCCCACAAAACTTTCAAACATAATCCTCAAGAGATTTCCATGCCTGTTTTACTGGCCCGAGAACACCACATCTAAAAATCAACTTAAAAATCCCAAACCCTCTGAACTTCAGTCATGGCTGAATTGCAAGTGGCTGGAAGAGGGCAGATGTTCAGGGACATCCATCCAGCTCTATAGTCACTCCTGCAAATCTTCGCTAGCTGTCATCACTTTAAAGATTTTCACTGATTAATTCAATTTCATTCAGAAACAACAAAACAACCCCCAAAAAAGTTACGAAACTTTAAATGTAGGCAAATTTCAGACATATATTGAATTTTGTTTAAGCTACAAACATTAAGCAACAAACATCATTCTGTCTCTGCAAGCTGTCAGTCTTTATTCTATCAAGGACAACTAGCTTGCTTTCTTTCGTTTTTCACATAGACAATTCAATATAGGTAGGTAGTCCCTTCCTTTCTCTTATCACTCCTATTCAGCCAGTTCTGCAGGAATTGAGGACTATCTCATTTTCAGATTTGTGCACATTCTTTCACACAGTCTCTTGTACTGCAATTCTTTCAAAACTGGTTTGCCAAATGAATAGTATTTATCTTGAGTGATCTTCCAAGAGGAAACACAATGTAGACTTCTTCTCCAATAACTATTTTTGTTATCTTATTCCGCACATTAAAAAGTAACCAAATCATTTTGTCCCTCTCTGAAAAGGGAATTTCACTGCTGAATTTTGTAGTCAGGCAATACATAGTCTGTTCACATTGGCCATTCAGAGAAGCAATACTTACAAAAAACATTAAAAAGTAACTCCTTGTCTGCTTTCCATTCAATCATTACCCATGACTACTGCATTTTGAATCCTCAATTACTACAAATCCTGCTCAGGAAACAACGAAGGCTTTTTACTGGGACAAATCTTGCTGATGCTTGTCCAAGATTGTGACCCATGTCAATTCTAAAAAGACCACAGAATAGACTGGAGGGAAAGAATTATTAAAGTATAGGTAGAGATGAACAGAAACCAATTATCTGTATAGTAACTGAACTGTGCTCTGGGAATTTATGTATACAAGCTATCTATAGTTAGACAATGGCAAATTATACACTTTTTAACACACTACACATTTATCCATAATTATATCTAATATCAGAGTCACACAGGTTTCAGAGTTACTGTGCTAGAAAACAAAGACACAATAGTATGAAAAAAAATGAAAATCAATAAGGATTAGGAGATGCACACCATATTAATTTCTTTCATTACAGAAATTCTATCTATACTTGTCTTTGTACACAGGAGATCTGGGGACAAATCTGTGATTACATGTTTCTGTTCCACAAGCAAGTCCTCTCATTCATCAATAGGAAATGGACAAAGAGTGGCTGCTGCCTTCCATTAAATGAGCAAAGGCCAGTGATACATTTGAGGCATTTTCAGTCTCCATAAGAGTAAATAAGATCTTCTCAATAGTTTCCCTGGGAGACTGCATACATACAGATAGATGTTCAAGTACTGCTAACAGCAGGAGGGCCAAACATACTGATGACAGGAAGAAAAATTTTGAAGCTGCTGTGGATGACCTAAATTCAGCTTGCTTGTCCTTCTATCCTTGTCCAGCTCAGACAGATCTCTTCTACTCTAGGCAGGGTCAAAAAATAAGATGGATGCTCAAGTAAATAAGAAATTCAGTCTTTGGACTATCCAACTCAGTAGCCAGTTATGTTATTCTTATACTTTTTATCACATAGTTACCAATTCAAACCTAGCCCCCATCCAGTATCATAAAAAAAGTCAATTTATTATAGCCAGATTCTTAGACACTAAGTCTCCACAGCAATACAGCAGCAATATTACCAGTTCCTTACTAGTACTTTATTTTTTTTTTTAATATATTTATATTGTGGATAATAACTTACAGCTGTCCACAACAATCTCCAACTCTCTAGACAAATGTGCAGTGTAGAAACAACAGTGACAGATCTACCATCCCTCTAGTTTGCTATCTAGAGAGAAGAAATTCAAAAAAGTTTGAGATAAGTAACTTCTGGTCAAGTAGCAAACTGGTACCCAAATACAAGCTATACTTCAATTCCCCAGTTTCATTACTCAGTAGATAACTACAGCAGCAGGAAAAGAGTTCAAGAGTCAAGACACCTCACCTTAGTTACACGATAGAAAATGTGAACATCATTGACCTAGGTAGTCTAACAACACTTCTTGGCTTCAAGCTTAAACCCAGTCTGGAATTTACATCATTAAATAAACAGTGTGGCACGTAGCCTGGCTGGACTTCTACACCCCAAATCTTTTCCTGAAGATTTGTCCTGGGTCCTAAACGTAAGAACACCCAGACAATAAGTTCAGGCAACTGATTCTACCCTGAAACCCTTCAGAGCAAAGTCTCCAAACATCCTGTACAGCCCTTGGGGAAGGGAGCAGATAGGTCCTCCACAACCCTTTTTCACTCTAGCCTGGGCATTACACCAGTCTGCAATGCTATTTTCAGCTTCAAAACTCTTCACCACATTCCCTTGGCTCAGGAAAGCCTTATAGGTCTCAACTCTAAATCCTACCTTCTAAGAATCATAACTCCCACCTTATCCCAAGAAATCCTAAAGATTTTAACTGTAAATCAGAGATTCCTGTTGATTCTCACTCAGTGTCAGGGGACACTGCAGGACTACCTTTCCTCAGGGGTGGGAACTGAGGAGAATAATGTGACCAGCAAGACCAGAGCCTTACTGGCCAGGGTCTGTGCCACAGTACACAAAGAAGACAAACTTGGAGACGGGAACCATATCCAAACAAGAGTCCACATCTTAAAGTGGTATCATAATGACGAGGCAGTTCCAAAGCCAAACTGGGAAATCAATCCATATGTTAGAGCTAAGATGAGGTCTTGCAATTTCCAGGCATAACCAGGGTGATGAAGCTGGGGCCAAAAATCAAGCCAGGTAGTCAAAGGCCACAAGCTGAAGTCCAGATCACACTATTCTATGGCTAAGCGCTGGCATTGCTGCAGCTAATCAAATCAGTAACCCTTCTCCATCATATCTCAGAAAAGAAAGATTAATGCATCAGTGCTGAGCTTAAATAGAATTCCTGAGCCTACAGTTGTGGGCCCCAGCTGAGGCTCATCAGGGCTATTAAGGCTTATTAGTGTACTTAGAGCTCCAACACACCTACAGTGTCCAGCCTGAGGAAGTCTAAAAAACAAAAGAGAATCCCAGTACCTGTGTCCAACCCTAAAAGGATACTAAAAGCTCCAAAACTCAACTGAAATCTGAACCCCTTGAATCCTGTGTAATTTTAGCTAAGAGACTTATAAACACCCAACCTAACCTCCTACAAATCCCAGCTATGGTTGTTCTCCACACTACAAATCAGCCAAAAAGGAAGACAATCCCTTTTCACAGCAGTAGGCACAGAAACCATGCTATGTAATAAGCAGTCCTCTTGTATTTCATGAGAACCTCCCCAGACTCCTCAGCTGAGTGTAGCAGTTGTAATGACTTCATGTCATGGGTTACAGTACAAAATGTAATCAAAAGTGTGTTATTCTATCACCATCTGCTGGAACTGGAATGAGGGGAAGGGATGCAATCTTGTGCTGATAAGCCAGCTGATAAGAAATCAGCAGGACAATTTCCCTATTTCTCCCAGGACCCATCCTCCCTCTAGGGAGGGGTTTTCTGCTGATGGGCCATTGAGTCCACTGATAAGCTTATCATCTCATTGGAAAATGCTCCATCCAGGGGGGAGGAGCCAAGCCCCTCTACCTGGATAAAAAACAGAGAATTGGGGCACCAAGGTGCCTTTCTTCACCGGACTCTCAGAGGAAGACCAGGCTCATCTAGTACCACTGGACTACTGCCAACACCCTGACCAACAGGCTATCAGGTTGTATTCTGACTTTGTCAGTAGCTTTCTTTCTTTTCTTCCTATTTCCTAATAAATTGTATTTCTGACTTGGAGTCTCTCACTGGTTTTGTTCTCAAACCAGTACACTTCAGTACAGACTAACAGGTCCAGAAACTGTAGAAATCACTTGCAACAAATATGGCGAGTACATGGGGAAGGCAGGGGAAAACTACAAGGTAGTCTCACAGGCTGACACTTCATCTTCTCCAGTAATAAGCAGGGAATATTCTACAGAAATATCTGTAGAATTCAGATGCAGAATCAGCCTGCATTCTCAGCAATAGCAGTGGAGGCTCTGCTCCTCACAGTGGGGAACAGCAGTGGGTGGCAGAGGACGGAGGTTACGCTTCTGATACGTTCTAGAGAGAAAGGCTTCAAATCTCCACATCATTCATCAGAGACCAGTTACCAGTGCCTAATTCACATAAAAATATAAATATTAACAGCACTAAAAATAAAATGTTGTATATCAAGGTCAAAGTAATGACAGACAAGTTACAATGGTAAATGTCCCTTGACAGCATAACAACTGAGTGCTGTATCAATAGCCTCAACAGCTCAGGCAGGGGAAAATCTTCCTGTCTGTAAAACTAATGCCTTTTTATTCTCCCAGCCACACTAACACCCTAAAAAGTTAACATTAGATTTTAAAAATCAAATATCTCACCTTCCAGAAAACCTTGCACTTTCTCAACCCCCTAGAAGTGTTCCTCAGTCATTCACCTCAGAAATAAAGACCCCATCCAGGGAGCTGAAATATATGGGTTATGCACTGAGAAAATACATTAAAATCTTTATTGGCTGCTCCATCCAACTGAGTCTTTTCCCATAAAGAAAACAGCCCCCATGACACTAATTTCCCCTTTTGAGCTGAGTGTTCTGTGAAAGTCTGTGGCTCCAAAGCAGACTGAAATGCAGCCACAGATGTGTAGAGCCAAGCTTTCCCCTGGCCACACTGTTGGGGCAGGTAGTCTTCTGTGCCTATGCTGGGAGCCCTCACATGGTCCTGGCACCTCTGGCAAGCCCTGCCTGCAGCAGCCCCACTCCATCAAAGCCCATTTGCTGCCTCCTACCCAAAATGTGGCCATTAAACCCTCTCTTCTTTCAGAAAAATGTAAACACATTCTTGCATAACAAGGTGTCAGACCACCACAAACATCATGACAGGGGTTTATCAAGTGTCCAGGACAGAAACCTAATCTGAGCCAAGACAGACAACGCTCTCCTAATTTGTGATTTAGGAGAGAGATGAGAGGCATTAATTGATGGCTTTTTCCAACTGGGAGCTTATTTTTACAAACATTTTGTTCTTGACTTTAGTTAAATAACTAAGGAAGAGAAGGGAAAATGGAGGAGGATGACAAGGAGATGAAGAGTATTGTGTCTCAGAAGTCAAAGACAAATGGATAGAGATAGATAGATGATAGAAAGATGATAGAAAGATGATAGATAGATAGATAGATAGATAGATAGATAGATAGATAGATAGATAGATAGATAGAAGAAATATATAGAGAGATATATTTATATTACACATCCACAGACACAGGATCCATTTCTGTGTCCACATCTTTCCACTGGGTGCTGTCCCACATTTACATGTTGTCTTGGGCAAGAAAATGCTCCTAAGTATTCTTATATAATATTCCAATAGTGCTACTGTGAGAAAAGCTCCATTTTACAGTGCTGATCCCTTTCACAGTTTGCTTTTATCTTGCAGCAATGAAAGTGGTAGCTCATGGGCAATCATTTTTCCCATACTTCTCACATTTATTACACAGTTTTTACAAAAAATCATCCACAGCAAAAGCTGGGTTTTTCATTCTTCTTGTTTGTTACCTAGGACAACAAAAATGTTTTACTCCAGGCTGATGGTCTGAGGATCTCCCTTCACAAGAGTCGCTGTCAGGTTCACCTCACAGCAATTCCTATCAAACCACTGATCTGGAAAGGTTTTTGCCTCTTTGAAGACGCCAGCTCAAAGTGCCTTGCAGTGTTCTGCATCTAACTCCCAATAGCAGCTTAAAAACTGCTCTTGACCATCTGGGATCTTAGCTTTCAGAGTTTCAAACATGAGTAAAATCTAAAAATATATATATCAGATTTTTTTTTCCAATGGAAACCACCAAAAAAAAAAAATCTAGCTTTTTCACATTTCAACTTTTAAATACACATATATTTGATTTTCACTGTCCTTTCCTCCACTTCCCAAACCAAGGAAAAACTAGCATCAACCTTACACCCAAGCATAAAGAGCAGCAGTCTCTGGCTCTATCAGATACATTCTCAAGGCATAAAACACTGTCCAAGATTTTCACCTACATAATTTCACACACATCTTAAGTAGTATGCTACTGCTAAACTTGAGAAGCAGATATCTTTTAGGATTTCATGGTAGAGTCATATATGGAACACTCAACTACAATGCATTAAATTAACAGGAGAATCACGATGCTCATTAAAACAATGTCAGAAATAATAAAGTGTCAGTTTGAAGTTTCCTTGTTCTAGCACAAGACTGACACTTTTGAAGCAACAAGATAAGAGAGGAAAAGAGATCATTTTTTCCACTTGTTCAGCTGAAATCCTCCACACTGTGCAAAAATCAGGCTGGGAGTTTCCTAAGAATGCTCCTGAATAAAATAGAGGGGGAATTCCCTAAACTTGCTGTATCAATTCATTTAAAAAATACCACGTGAAAAGCCTTTTTGGCTAGGATCTATGCATACAAAGACTCAGGATAATAGAAGAAAAGCATTTATACTTTCTCAACCTTGGGACAAGTCTGCAGCAAATTTCAAACTAATTTCAGCTGTTCATTCATTTCTCAGATAAACAGGATTTGTCATCCTTGCTGCAATAAGAGGCGAAAGGCACAGGACACAAAACTTCTAGAGCAGATACAGCTATTAAGTTTCGTACAGCTCTATACACAGTATTAAGGAATTTGCATTATATGAATAAAATAATTATTTTGCTAACAAGCTCAATGAAACTATAAACTTAAAATTTAAAAATATGGACTAATTTATCCAAGGCAGTAAATTAAGTGGTATAGTAGCTACAAATACATTTTCATACTCATTTCATTGTCCCAGAAGTCTTTAAAATAGTAGGAGCGATGATGAAATTTAATTTCAGAAAAACGTGAACAGTTCAGTATTTTCTCAGGCTCATCTTGACCCCAGCAGTCTGAAAACATTTTAATGATTCTGCAGCCGAAAAATAAGAACTGAAACCCTGAAAAATGATCACTAACTTTAAGGATGTCACCAAGCATTCATCAGCAAGAGCCATCCTCTATTTTCTATTCATCTAACCTGGACTGAAACAGTGACATGGAGAGGAATGGCACCAACAGTAATGTCCTGCAGCCTCTGCACTGTTAGATGTGCCAACATCATGCACCTGGGGAATAAGGCTGCTTGTTCAGAAAGATAAGTTTACCTAACTGTGCTTCAAACTTCTTGAAGTTTAAGGCATGATGTTCTGCTCTCCGGGACTGAGCCAAAATTTTCCTCATTCTTCAAGTCCTTCATACTCCCTCCAACCAATTGCCTAACCTCATTCCATTAATCAAAACCACTAAAAATTTTTCTAAAGATAAGCATTTACCCTAACCAAGAAGGAAAACATTATTTCCTTTTCTCCCTTATTAGGTGCCACTGCTGAATTTAAACACACATTCTTGAGCTTTCCATCCCTCTTTCTCTGTAACTACTTCAGTTACTGTTGAACTGTAAAAAACGCATGAAACATCAGCAATTGGTGCCAGGACCCCAACTTTTTTATTACTGTTGGCAAGTCAGCCCTGACTTGGGTCTCATTGCACTCTTCTGTCTATTACCAAGAGATGTCACATGTCCCAGTACACAGGCAATCCTCCCTGAAGGCTATCCCAGTACACAGAGCTTTCTTTCCTTGAAAAGTAAATTGGTAAATGAACTGCTGATCAATTTTTATCAGAGAACAAAATTCCCTTCCGTAGTCTGTTTCAGCAACCTTGCACTTAGTTTTTCCCAAAGAAATACAAACTCCCACAGTAATGACATTTATTAGGGACTCAGAAATGGTCATTAAAATTAGATAAGAAAAGCATTATAGACCAGTCTGGACAACACTCCAAGCCCTGAGCAACCTACTAATTTATGGAACAGTGCCTCATCTTTTGTCTTGGTATCTTCTCTGACACAGAGAAAACCATGAAAGACCCATCAAAAATGCATATGAAAGCATATCAAAGCAGGCATATGAACAAAACTTGGCAGCTATGAAAATATGAACATCAATCATTGTTTTGTGTATGTTCTATCAAGCTGTGAAAATGAGCCTATCAAAGAAGGTGTGGGGGAGAATGTGTGTCTATTACACTCCAAGACCTCAAAAAGCAACAGCTTAAGAGTCTATAATGCTTTTTCATACTATACTAATCACTGAAATACATAAACCTGTATAAAAGAAAGGTCATAAACAAAAAATGTCCCTACCCTCTTATCTTTAGATATCATATCCACTTATGCTTGACATTTAAGGTTGGAATTTTCATGCTGAAGTTTCAGAAGCCCACAAACACTAATGGTCACCTATATCCACCTTTATCAGAAATCTTTAAGATGCAAGAAAGCTGGATTTCTAACTCCTTATGAACTAGAGAGGGCAAGAAGTCAAAGGGCTCACATTACATGCATTCTTTCCATTTTTTAAATACAAGCATGATCTTATTTGTGGAAGGAAACTGCCACATTAACACGCAGCAAATTTACTTAATTAAAATAGATAAAGGAGTCTCTCTGTGTGTCCCACATTTACCCAATTCCACAAAAATTTACCCAATTTCACAAAAAGAAAAAAGTCCAGTCTCTCAACTAGCCTTTCATCTAGTCTATGTTGATCCTTTGAATCCATGTTGTCAGAAGCAGTATTGATAAGGACAGTAGAATAGAACAGAATCTGACTCGGATAAGAACAGTTGAACAGAACAACACAGCCTTGGAGAAGTACAGAAAGGATGTAACCTGGACAAACAGAAGTCATGCAAAACTCAGACAGGATGCCAGCTCAGCTCTGCAAGGTCCACAAAGCAGAAGTTATGCAAAACAGCAATATTGTGCTTACTCAAAAGAGGAGGTCAAGGAACAGCCACCTAAAAAGGACAGCAGACACAGAAGACAGACCCCTAAAGAACCATATAAGGACTTCCAATAAGGAGTGCAACTATGTAAACTAAAGTGATACATATACATCAAGTATGGCGGGGGACAGCTAATGAATATGTAATCAGTGTGAATGATAAACAGTCTGTTTACCCAATTCTCAGGCCAGTCAATTAGAGGAAGGATCCTCTGAGTGATTAGCACATTGTAATAAAGAATGCCTGCATTCTAATACTCAAAACTGTCTTTGAAAGTTTGTATCTGGACAACTTTAGTATCAGTATCAATTACAAAAGGGAAGGGAGGGAAGACACTTCCACTGCCTCTGTTAGTGGCCTTCATCAGGGCTACTTGATCATGAAGTTTATTCCGTACTTTCTAAGGAATGACTGTGCATCAGCAATGACAGAAATAATAACTCTGTGTCAGCAACAGCAGAAATGTGCAAACTCGAGTATTCCATTCCTATACAAATATTTCTGCTTACCTTTTCTGCAATGAGTTTCAATATTTTTTCTTCCTTTTTTTCAATTCCCAAAACACCACCATTAGAAAAACTTCCTAAGTATATAATGCAATGAAAAATTCTGGTGCAAGCTGTAGGTCCTCGTAGCAAGGCTAATCACACCTCTAGGTGAATCAGGACATCTGCTCACTCAGTTCTAGTCTCTTCTTCCTGGATTAATTGCTCAGCAACACAGACTACAAAATGGCACCTAACACAATCACATCACTCATATAAGACAAACTCAACTGTTCAAATCAATATTTGTTATCAGGCAGAACAAGCCAGTTTTAAGAGTGTTCTAATTAGACAATAGAGATTACTACAAAACACCTGCAATGTTTGTAATCGTTTAAAATAATGAGAATGAGTATTAGCTTCCAAAGGCACCATATGGTAAATGCTCATTCCAGGCAGGCGGTCCCTCATAGACTCTTAGTGTTTCAAAATGTTCATTAACATTTTTTTTAAATCTAAATGAACTTGTTCTCAGTTAATGCATCAGCCGCTGCTTTGTCCTCTGCGTGCTGACCGCACTGAAAGCTGGCCTCGTTGCAGTGCCTCCTCATCTCATGCTACAGGACCTGAGCCGGCCTCTTCGGGAGCTGACGCCTCCAGACGAACAGCTTCCCCGCTCTTCCCTGTGGACAATCTCAGGGGCCTTCCAAGCCATTTTCAGGCAAGAAGTGTTACTCTGTGCTTTGGAAGCTGATGTCACAGACCGAGGGCCTGGCACGCAATGCTGCATGGCAAACGTGTCCCAGCAGCGCAGTCCCAGGGGCCGGCGGCCAGGCCTGCGAGCGCAGAGCGGCCATGGAGCCGCCAGGGCCCTGCAGTCACCACCTCAGCAGCTCCGGTTCTGCAGTGCTCAGGCAGCCTCCGAGCCCGCCCCTCAGAAACCCACACCAATTTCCTCCTAAATGGTAAAAATGAAGCTTTACATTCACATACTGCTTAATCTCATTGCAAACAAATTAGGTATCTTTTCTCTAAGTCATATCAGCAAATTTGTATGTTTCAAGTCACTGATTGTATTTTCTAATTGTAAGAAAACACAGTGTTGTGGAAACAATACATGATAACAAATATAAAAATCCCCATAAGGTAGCTATTGCCATATCTCTTTTACAGAAGGATAAATTCAGTTATAGTCCGTCCACACCAAGTAGAAATTATCACAGAGAAAAATCTTCCTTCACTGGTACGAAAACAGGCCTATGTCTCCCCCAGGCACACTCTGTGCAGTGACTCCTGGGAGCTGACTGGGAAAAGAAAAGAAGGAAGATAAAGGAGTTACTTCCTTAGCTTCTCCCCTTAGACAGCAAGAAAAAGAAATCAGATTCCAAAAAAATGTAAATATACAATTTTACAAAGCAAATAATGTATCATTTAAGGTTCTCAGCAACACTCTTTGCAAGTATAACTACTTAGGATGTCAAAGAGAGGAAAAGAGAATCAGGAAACTGAGGAAGCAGAGACAAATCTTGAGATTATATAAATCTAAACTCAGAAAAATGTGATAAGGCTTTGCTACTAAACAATAATTACACAGAACTGCCATGCCAGGGATCTCCAACCATGTTACTTAAAAACTATTACAACATTTTTCCCATCCCTGATATGCAGCCACCTTTTTTACAGCGTAGAGGGTGTTTAAATGCACTCTGCAGATTATTTAAGACAGGCATACAGACTGAACTGTAATCAATCGAAACAGTAAGGGGAATGCAGAACGGGAACTGAATCATTGAAGTTGGGAATTAAGATTTTGGGGTGAAAACTCCAAGACTTCCAGAAAAAATATCACTGGATTTTTTAAAGATTAAAAGTAAAAAGGGTCTCCTTTGAAATATTTAACCACTAGTACCGGTACATTTAGCTGTGGTGGTGGACATTAATTTTGAGTAAACTTGGCAAAGGAAAAAGCTTAAGAAAGATCAGATGATCTTTCAAGATCCCTTCCAACCTGGTCTATTCTGTAATCCTACTAAAGCATCAGGGCAGATTTTGCTATTTTTGAGCATGATCTTGTTATAGTGATTTTTCTGCCTTTATTTTATTGCTTGAGATGTTGAGAAATATCAAAATTTCAGAGAATTTTTTTCATTACTGAAATGTATCAAGTGGCTTTTTAAGGCTGCTACTAGAAAAATAAAGCCAAGCATTTAAATTTAGACATGTAAAATTGGAATTTTTTTCTAGCTTGCTCAAATCTCCTCAAGAGAAAGTAAATTTCATTAAAGAAATTTGTCAAAAATATATTTTGCTGATTGTTTTGATAAGCTCTACTTTAGCCCTGCTATGGACTTCGTACAATGGAGAACCCTGGGACATATAAATAATTCATGTGTCACTCTGCTGCCCTTTCACAAGCTGCAGCGAGTGATACACCAAAGGAGGTACAGATGTAAAGAAAGGGCACGGTTCCTGGATCAAATCATAATCAACAGACCCCCCAAACTGAGCAGCTGTGAGCTGACAGATCAAAATACACAAGGCAGTCTTGCCATCCCTCCAGTGAGATGTTTTAAAACTCGGAGGCACAAAGGCAGTGCAAAGCCATCATTACTGTTTTACTTACTGGTTGGTGTTTCCCTGTTACTACTCCTAAATATGTAGCCTCGATTTGGACCAGTATTTTGTCAGTAATCTTTTCCCCCAGCTTGTACCCCTGTTCATTCAGCTTAGCTGGAATTAAATGACCATATCAGAGCACAAGAAGGGATAGATAGCAACGGGCATGTTTGTTTCATGAGACAGCAAAACCAAAGAACACGGTAAGAAAACCTGAGGCAGGATTTATTACAAGGTTTGTCCTTGTCCAGGGTTTTACACTTTATCTTCCTCATTCATTTTATTTTGAATATATGTGGATTGTTGCTCTGAATTGTTCTGGTAAAGCACTGCCTGCTAAAGAGGCTGTGATCACAAACTCTCTGGGCACTGGCATTTGTCACCATGATTGCAATTCACAGCAATACATAAACTTTTTTAAAACACTGTGAACATAGCTTCAGGGGGTTAATAAAGCTACTTTCCAGTCCCCTACCTCCTTGCATTGATAACATATTCAAATTGTAATTGCTTGTAGTGTGCACCCTATTTCACATAACTACTTCTGTTACACGAACTCCCGGGGGCCATCCATCAGCCCTGCCTGCCAGCAGAGTCCTTGCTCTTGCCCGATGCTGGCAGCCAGGGTACCGCTAATGTGCATGGGTTTGTGCCAGCCTCAGCTGACACCCTCCAGCCACCACTGACTCTATCCTGCATTTAGAATTTATTCAAATTTCTTTTATCCTCAAATCCACCTCAGTCCATTGCTTACAAATCAACACTTCAGCAAGTACTTCCAACAGACATATGTGTTGCACGTGGAAAACAGCTTTTTTCACACCTTTTCTCCCCTGGAAAACTCAAAGGCCAAGTTTCCTCTCGTTCAAACAGCAGTTCCATCAGCTCAACTCTGTATTTCAGATGTAAGTCACTGCTTCCCTTTCCTGGGAGTACAAATACCAACATACTGTTGGAGCAGATAGTAATTTTCTTTCCAATTAGGAAAAAACACTAACCAAAACTACATCTTTACAGCAGTTGTAAGGCACATAAAATTGAAAGGATAATATTACAAAGGCAGACAAAGCTGGGTAAACTTCCCTAACCCAAACTCCTGAGTAGTACACTTCAACATTTGTAGTACCTATTTTTATCTTTGTCATTAATTTTACAGCATATAAAGTTACAGTAAGTTTTTTCCTTAGATGTATAGGAGTGTATGTAGTCTGAAGACTTCCCAGAAGCATTTTAAATGAGATAGGCTACACTAACAGTAAGGAAAGACTGTCTCCTAGGGCAAGGGAAATTCAAGCTTTACTCAGATATGCAGCAGAAATCTCGGTGCTGTTAAAGAAATGCAAATGAAATATGGGCCTTTTTCAAAGTGGCCTCTTTTGGCTTTACTTTTGAGTCCCACATTCATCCCTTGCAGAAGGTTTGTGATCTGACCTGCAGCTTCCAGGCTTGGATGTCATAACAATATTTTGATACATCTAAATTGCAACACTTTACACCCTGAATTTCTGGTGAAGGCCCTTCTTTAGGAAAAGGATGACAAAGAATGACAAACATTGTAACTTAAAACTATCAAGATGTTTCAAAACATGTTGGTGTTTTGAAGTTTTCAAGCACCAAGATGTTCTACCAAGAAAACTATTTATTAACTGTTTTTCTTTACGTACAGATCTTCATAGCTCTGCATAGTGGATTTTGCAAGTAAATTAATCCTCAAAGCATCCCAGAGTGCATTTACTAGTTCAACTTCATAGACAAAAAAACTAAAACATCAAGAGGATGAGTTGAAAGGCATGCCCAAAGTTACATAGAAAGTGATAGATCTGGTATTCTTACTCTTGAAATTCTTCATCTAACATCTACACCCAAAGACATCATTGCTGTCTCTCAAATGGTGTGTGCAGTCTCACAAAAGGGAACAAAGCTACCAGAAACTGAGGACATATTTACCTGATCATCTAGAGGCAACCCTAAGCTGCAAGCTGGCTAGTTGTGAGCTAGCTCTGCCAAGAAACAGAGTGGTCACCTTAACTCAAGTGTGGTGCTGCACTAACAAAAGCCACATTGAACTCCTGAGCATCAAGTGTCAGGTTCTATTAACCATGCTGAAGAAAATCCTCACATTTGGATGACTTAGATTAGGAAGTGTGTGGCAATATGTTTGCCTCTACCAGAACATACAGCTATGTCCTAGAAAATCTTAGTCCTGAAACACATTTACCCTCAAATCTATTTGTCTTCAGCAGCTGTTTTTTCAGTGATTATGAGACACAACGTTAACAAGTAGTTGTGATATACATTGGGACAAACAAGTATCACCTTCTTTGTCTCTATTTCTTAAAGACCTGTCTCTCTTCTCCTCTAACACCTATTTGCTGTCCGGGTTTACAGTTTTTAGCTCAAGGATTATCTCTTACTATGCAGATAGTACCAGGCTTAACACTTAAATAAGTGCTACTGAAATACACATCATTATCATTTTCCTAGCTGAATATTATACCAAAACATCTCCCCTCCTCTAGTAACCTATCACTGAAATAGTTCAATTGAGTACTATAGTATTACATTTGCTCAGAAACACTATACTGGCTTTTGCTACAGATATTCTCAGTGCTCTGCACATGTACTGAGCCAGCAGAGGTCCAAGCTACAAGGAAAACGGGGTGGGTCTAAGCCAAAGCACTGCATTACTTTTAGCTCATGGCTGATTAATTTAACGTATGTGAAAGGAAGAGATAAGCATTTAATTGTTACTAGAAGTGGAGAAGCTGATCATGGCTGAACTAGGAAAAGCTGTGACCTAATTTCATCATTGTTTTAATGTTCTAAAAACTCAGAGCCCATGCTCTTGCCAGAATGAGGCAGGCTGCTCTTCAGATTGCTTTCTGCAATGGATTTTCCCTTCTCCCTCTCAAACTCAGCATTGGTTCCAAATGAAGGTGACCAGCCCATCAGCTTGTAATTCTGTGCTGCCAAAAGATACTCTACCCTTTATTTTTTGTGAGTTCAGGCCCTGTTTTTCCTCAAATACCAGATTTCAGTTTCTACACTAATTTCATCCTAACAGTGGAAGGACAGACAGCAGCTTCTCCAAGTGTTCCAGAATATGTACAAAGCATATGCTAGATATGGTATGCTATGTATTTATATGATATCCCAAAGATACATATGTTCTCCTAGGCAAGTCTTCAGAATAATCAAGTAAGACCTTGGAATAACTGAGAAAGAGCTGCATGTGACACTTAGGTGTCCTAGCAGAAATGAACCTAGACCTCTATTCCTCCAAAGAAATCTTGTCCAGCAGCCTAACTCTAACTCTAACACTGGGGACATGTCTAACTTTAGGGTAGAATCAAGGTCTTTTCCTCCAGAAAAACAAATACATTACCATCACTATCCTTTCTTCACTTCCCTTTGGGAGATCATGCTCTGCTTGAAGCCAAAGGGAGGAGATTTTCTTAATATTAGGGGAAAAAAATTAGAAATAAAAAAAAGGGAAAGGAAGTGGACTTGGAAGAACTGTTTTATCTTTGTTTCCTTTCTCTACCTCCCCCTTCCATGGGAAAAAGTCTGGAAAGCATTTGTTTGTGGGGATTTCATTCAGTAGGAGACCAAACACCTCAAACTCTTTCTAACACTAGTGGAGTTCAGGGTGCTTAGCTCCTCTTAAGATGAAAACCTAAATAAGAGAGAGTCTGAGTTATTGTTTAGGAAGAAAAACAGCAACAGAAATTAGGTCTCTCCCCTCTCTGTCCCCATCATTTAAGACAAATTATTTACCTTCCTAGAGACCGTGAAGTGTACCAAATTCTCCAGGCTGTTTATCCAACAGGACTTAACACTCCCAAGCAGGACTTCTTCAAAACAAGACTGCTTCTCCTTTGCAACTTACATTACCAGAGTGTCTGTGATTAGCCTGATATTTTATCTCGGACACTGTGAGAAATATCACTGCCATAAACCCTTCTGTCCTTAGTAAAAGTGGAAGTACTTTGCAAAAGCTAATAAAATAAGGAACAATGACAGCAATCTCCAATGAATACCTAAGGAACAAATGAGCCAGCTGCCCACGCATATGCGCACACACACACTGAAGCATTTTTAATTCATATGGTGCATGCACCAGCAGAAAATGTATCATAAGGACACTGCTATTTTATCTTTATGCTATACAAAGCACTGGCCGGGAAATGGATGAGGTGCTTTCATAGACCCTTAAGTCCT
Source organism: Anthoscopus minutus (assembly GCA_013399455.1). NCBI lineage: Eukaryota > Metazoa > Chordata > Aves > Passeriformes > Paridae > Anthoscopus > Anthoscopus minutus. The sequence continues at coordinate 13,489 of VWYI01030325.1, read as the reverse complement.
GATTCACATTTCTCTTTACAAACTAAGTTTAATATCTAGCTTATTTATTAAATTGTTCTGCTTTTTCCTGGATTCTTAAAAATGGGAGCAAGAAGAGGTGTTTAACATTTTATGAATGCAACAAAATTTTCTGTACTCTCTTTCACATAACTTCTACTTTTCATCAAAGTTTCAAGCAATAAAATACAACAGCTGAAGAGTAAGGAAACAGAAAATTGAAACACTTAAGGCTGTTCCAACCACTGGTGCTGGTCAGGGAAACACTCTCATGCCAGTAGTTCTAGCTCTGGAAAAAGAGAAGAAAGGGAAGTTCTGAGCTATCTCAGCAGAGGAAACAGGAAGATATAGACCTCACTAATTCAGCTGGGATATCATGAAGCATTTTAAAGATGAGAGAAATTTTGAAACTTGGAAATTTACTACAGCAATAACATGACCATAAAGGACTACTATTCAAGGTTCCTGAGAAAAATTGCTCACTGTTCTCTTTAACTGACCTCTACAAGTTCCCAGTATCAAAACTTTGAGAAATTCTGAAAACACAGGGTGTAATACTCAATTCTAAAAGTCACCCAGCTGAAATCACTAGACCTACACAAAACTAGAAGACACCATTTAGATACAAGGAGAGAATATTTTGTAGAGACAAGGTCAAGGTCCATTGTTCCATTTCTTGTGGGGTTGGTCTTGTTGTGCTTAAAAGGGGTACTTTGGGGCATGGTCCACTTTAAAACATCTCTGGATCCAAGTTATTGTTCCAGCTGCTATGCCTGCAGCATTTTGGCTGTACACTCCATTTGCTGTTAAGAAAGGTGTTTAATATTACCATTAGAAATTTGTTCCACTTTTGGAAACTGAAGTACAGTCAGACAATATCCTTATATGACTACTTTCAATTATATTACAATTTTTTTTTTCTCAAGAGTTGTGTGGCAATACTCACACCCATGGGAAGCCTTGTTCTTCCTATCAGTAAATAAAGAAAGTCTCTCTTCTTTGGACAGTAATTCAACAGCATTTTCTCACAGCTCTGAATTCTCCTCCTTTCTCCCTTCTTCCTCCAAAATCCCAATCATCAATCTCATTAAGCATATTAATATGCTCCACCATCTTTTGCCCTAACTTATTTACATTACTCTAAAGCTTCATGTGATCCAGTTTTGGTCTGCTCCTTGAAAGATAAGTCAAGGTCTCTGTACAGATGAACTCTGAAATTCTGCAGCAGTGTCTGTCCCCATGGTACCTGTCCACATATTTGCACAACTCACCTCCAGATATTCATTCTTAATATTAAACCTTTAGTTGTTTATTTTTGCAGATTCCAGAGAAAAGAACAGAGGTGGCATCCTCAAGCTGGAACTTGCCTGTATTTAATGCTCCTACACTTGCTTTCTTGGAGATCTAAAGAAATAAAGGAGAAATGGTCAGCCATGCAGTGCCTGCGCCCCTTTGAAGTAACCACAGGGAAGGAGGCAAGGACCTCTGAGGAGACCACCTATCCCTTCCTATTCACAGCAGGACTGAAATCCATGACTTAATTTTGCTATCAGAAGAAAAGAGTAATCAGTCATTGCCAGCTAAGGTAACTATATTCATAGTGATGACCTACATGAGAAAATGTAAAGATACCATTTTCAACTCCCCAGCCTAGACAGATCCTTCCATATAAATCTGCTGCCATTAAAAAATCAGAAACTATTACAGTGATGAGGATGGTATATCAAAGAATAGTAGAATGGTTTGGGTTGGAAGGGACCTTAAAGATCATTTAGTTCAACCCCCTGCCATGGACAGCAGAAGGGACACCTTCCACTAGACCAGGTACTCCAAAACCCATCCAACCTGACCTTGAATATTCCCAGGTACAGGACATCCACCATTTCTCTGGGCAACCACTGTTCCAGTGCCTCACTACCCTCATAGTAAAGAATTTTTTCCTAATATCTAACCTAAACTTCAGTTTGAAACCATTCTCCCTTGTCCTATCACCACATGGCCTTGTAAAAAGTCCCTCTCCTTCTTTCTTGTAGGCTCCCTTCAGGTATTAGAAAGCTGCAATTGGGTCAGCCAAAACCTTCTCTTCTCCATGCTCAACCATGCCAATTCTCTCAGACTTTCTTCATAGGAAAATTGCTTCATTCCTCCTCTGGACTCGCTTCAAGAGGTCCATGTCCTTTCTGTGCTGGAGACCCCAAAGCTGGATACAGTTCTCCAGGTGGGGTCTCAGCTGAGAAGAGGAAAAGCATCACCTCCTTTGGCCAGTTATCCACACCTCTTTTGATTAATAATAAATAAATGCTTTTTTAAAGAGATAATTCCTCTATTGGCTCACAACCATAAACCTAAACATAAATTTCATCAGTGCTTATGGTCTTCCACCTTCTGACCTTCCAACCTTCCCTGAACTACCTGCTCCCTACACCATTCATCTAGCAAGAAGATTCCTCTTTGATATTGATTAGCCTTAGTCCCCTGAACTGCAAGACAGTCTTGAGGTACCCCACCACAGAATGTGGCCTCTGTGATTACACAGTGAGGTCCCAGTCGGCTCCTGTCCCAAGACCTAAGATTTATACGTGCCCAGTCTCCTTTTGGCTTGGCATTATCTGCTCTGCCAGTGGTCTGAGTCATTCCCTTTAAGATGCAACAGCCCCGAGGTGGGACTGACAGACTGTGATGAAGAGGGGCAGAAGAAGGGGATAGATGCTCCCTTTATTTTGTCATCGCATTTACCCAAGTGCTGCGAGGAAAATGTTACCAGGAAGCTGTTAAAGGGCAACATTTTCTGGAGTCACCGATACATCTCCATGTGACATTTACTCTGTGAGGAATGATTTATCCCTTCAGAAGGAAAGGCCTGAGTCACAGCTTAGCAATAACAAGTAAATCACCTTCTGGAGGAAGATAATGGCTCTGCCTACCATAGGGCTTTTTAAAATTTATCAGACAAAACTCTACCGCAGTCTTGATGAATACTTAAATTTCATGTTTATAGTATGTACAGTATTAATGCCTAAAACTAGTTAAGAATATCTCAGATTTATACTCTCTTCTGCTACTAATTCCCTACGGGACCCTCTTCCTCCTCTTCCCCTTGGAAGACAAGACACTAATCATTCCCTAGCCCACACAGTAATTGTGGGAACACAGCCAAAACTGACAAAGAAATCTGACTCACCGATTGGAAGTGCCACAGATTGGAAGGGAGAGTAAGGAGTACTGGCCTCTCACTTTTTTTACTACTCCAACAGAAACATAATAGAAGAGCTGGAATTAGGAGCACAGACTTATCTGTACTGAGAAACTTCCTAACACAAAATTCTTCCTAGTACTACAGAGCCTGACAGAAGAAAAAAAAATGGAAAAAGGATAGAACATAAATGCAACAGTATTAATAAATTATATTCACCATTAGAATGCTCTTTAACACCTTTCCCCATGTCTTATCAGGTTACAACAACTTATGTTCCACCCCAAACTGCCTGCTATTCAGTGTAAGATTATTCCCCAGTGATGTATTCTCATTATTGAGCCTAATCTACTTTGAAGCGATTTGAGCTCCAGTTTCTCCACAGGTTTAACTTTGATCACTTCCAAGTGGAATCCTCCAGACATATACAGCATCTATGTAAGTACAAGAAAAGACACACAAGAAACACAAGGTCACAGTTAAGCACGTACTGGAAAAGCTCTACAATGTGACCTAGACAGAATTACCAGAGGAAAGGAGAGGCAGGTTTATACCTATTTACATTATCCTTTCAAACCAGGAGCAACTTCCACTTACTCTAAAACACTGATATTTTATATGACATTTGCTCATATAAAAGATGCAAAAAGAGACTTCTGCATCCCCTTAAGCCTATAAAATGACAACACAACAATGATGATATCTTGTTTTATTATTACTAATAAACCCTCTCTCAGACAGGATTAAAAGCCAAAGGGAAGTTCAGTAATTGTACCTTCACAGGGAAACTTAGGTTTCCAGAAAGTTTCTGGCATTATTTAGTGCTGCAAAGAGCAAGAGTCATACAAGACCAGGAGAGTCTGAAGTCAAATATTCTCACCTGCAGCAACGGTGCTTGAGCGTCAGCAGGTACACCCTGCAGTCACCACAAAAGTCTCCTTAAAGTCGTTTTGGAATCCTGACATGATCAGAGCTTAAAGGTACACGTCCATGCTTGTACATGTGATACAGGACCACAAATACTTTATACTCAAAATTAAGCCAAATGGACATTAGGATGGAGAAAATGAAAAGCAAGGACATATGAAAGACTAGGGAGAAAAAAGTTTAAAGGTACCTGCCTTGCCTTTACTGATGGCCTTTTCTCCCTCCTGCCTCATATTTGAACATGCAGTTTCATAATCTTCTGGGTTGCAGTACACTGTGCACAGTCCTAGAAGCATCCCTGGGGAAAAGGTCTGTCCTTCCATAGTGTCTAAGATCTGGCTCTTTGGTTACTCCTGCCAGTATACTCCCATGGCCATAATGAGCTGCAAAACCCCTCTCTACTAAAACAACTGTTTTCTTCGAGCCCTTCTGCACACTCCAGAAAGTCTTCCTCCTCAGCCACATGATCCATGTTCCCCAGTGAAACACATTTTCCTTTTGCCTAAAAAGTCTTGTCTGAGATCACCATTGAAAGAATGAATTTTAAGGAGACAGTGGCATTTTAAGCAGTAAGAAAAATCCTATCTGCCATACAATTATTTAAAATTCTGCTTAAGGAAGAGCAACAGCATTTGGCTGTGTATTGCATGTCACTGTAGACACTACTCTCTTCTAAGAACAGCTGCAGACTGACTGCACCAGCCTGTAAAAACCCATTCTTTATCAGAACTGGCCCAAGGACTGCCAAAAGGTCAAGAACTACAGGAAAGCACACCTGCTTACACTCAGCCAAAATGCATATCCTGCAGCCAGTCAGATAAAGAGTTCTTTAAACACTCTGTGAGATGGGTCCATCTGCAAAAAAAGGCCTTATTGCAGGGGAGCAGCGCCTTTAAAACAGACCAAGAATAATTGATAGAAGAAAATCACTTTTCTACGCAAGTGATACCATGCTGTCACTGTGTGTTTAAGCATACATAGACCACTTAGCTGATGTGAAGCTTATATTTGGTAAGAATGAAAAGGACAAATGGGAAGCATAATCAAATCCAAAAGTGTCCAGGAAAGAATATGCAATACATACCATTTGCTTATTTTCAAGGGGACCCATCATATCCCCCTGCTGAGTACTTGCCTTGGTACATATCTAGGCAGCTTTTATGGTCTTCTGGAAACAATAACAAAAGTTAATGGACTTCAGATCAACACAGAATTGTGATTCTTTATTACAGTTCCTCAGTGCTAAATCACTCTTATTCCTCTCTTAAGAGGCAAATTCTGACAGTAGTTCTTCTGAGCATGTCTCTAGTTATATTGCTGGAACAATCAGCTTCTTGAAGGACAACAGAGGAAGTCCTTGCTTCTTCTTGATGAATGTTGGTAACAACCACTGGACAGCTCATCAGAAGGCACACAAAGACAGCTATGACCAGTATTACTACAGATGAAATATGCATTCCCATTACTAATGTTGGATGGCATGAGCCACCAAGTTTATTTTGATATGATTTCCCTTAGTCAGTGAGGTGGTTTTCAGATATTCATTCCTTTCTAAACTGGAAGAATATAAGGATTAGGTTTTTGTGACTACTAGAGAACTTTTTGGAAAGCAGTTCTATGATATTTGCAACCTGAAGAGATGCTGGCACTTTTGGTGGTGTCAAAACAAGGTCACTACTCATAATGCTCTTTTTTCAGCATTCTTCCTTTTTTACCATGGTGAATATTCAAGAGCTTCTTTGTACTGACCAACCAAACTTATCTCTCTTTGCCTGCCATTGCAAGCCCTTGGATGCTCCATGAATCCCATGTCCAGACTGTTTGCTCCACTGCACAGAAATGCCATCATGCTGAGAGTTGTTTGGCAGCACCTGCCAGCGATGACTCTGTTTTATAACAGTCCATTAGCACAAAGTTCTTAATGAAAATGAAAGCTGGTAATGAAGCCAAAAGGCAGCAGCAGTCTCTAGTCTGGGGAGGGTAATTATGCTAGAAGAGATGGAGAGACTGAAGAACGAAATTAACACACAGAAAAAGAAAAAAGAGACCTGGTAGTGCATTAGCACTAATGTAGTTATGGCAGACCTTCCAGTTTCCTTTCTGAAAGCATTTTGTTTACATTTGGTGGACTATTTTTTAATTGCTAGCCAATAAAACAACAGCTTATTGCTCCCTCAGAGATACAGATGTCACCTAGAGCAACACACACATGATTTCAACATGGAGCAAATGAACAACCTCTGGAAAATGAAAGAAATCTATATATCTATATTGTGATACAGCTGAGCTTTGGAGAAAGGAAAAAAATTAAGTTTTCCTTCTATCAGTTGCCATCCCACATTCATTAAGCATGGAAGAGAAAGACTGGCTCCCCAGAATGGTTTACTTTCAATAAACTTGTCTAAAGTCAGTGACTTACATCTTTTCACTTGCTAAAATACTCTGTAAGCTATTGCTATAGCGCTCATTGCTAAGATGCTCTCTCTTGCTACTGGACTTAGAACACCTTTTAGTGATTGAACAGTACATTTATACATAATTCTTCTCAGACAAACCCAGGCTAATTCTTTTTTCTCCTGTTTATTTATACTCCATATGTGTTTGGAGATAGCTTTCATATCTTGCCATTTCTCAGCATGAACAACTAGCACACATACGAGGTCTTTGTCTGTTCCCTCTTAAGTCATGCATGATCTTAATCATCAAGCCCTTTCAAAATGCTTACAAATTGCTTGACATATCTCCACCTTACAGTATTTAAGGTCCTTAAAAGTTTAGTCTAGGTGTAGCTTATCAGGTCTCTTTACAGATTAATTTTCCACCTACTGCTTTATGAAGGATGTCATGGCACTTACACAACATTTACGCTGTTTTCTATCCACACTGATGATTGTAATTCTGTCTATTCGACTCAAATCTACACATTTCATTAATATGTCATTTCTTCCCCTCTTTGTGATCACTAAGAAAAGCACTAGACAGAAATGACAGTAACTTCCAATTTGTCTAGCCTTCTCAGTTCATGAAAATGCTGTTGCATTTTGAGTTAATAATTTATTTTAGAAAACTCATGTTAAAGCCAAATTTTAATTGTGGGGTTTTTTTAAGTAGGGCATTTTGTCAAATAACACATTGGAGTCTAAACAATCACTATCTTTTTTCTTCCACTAATTTTGTAACTGAGTCCAAAAGTAATCAAATGTCCTCTATGAGTTTTGTTTATTAAATGGCACTGATAATTCTCCTTATAGTTACAAAGTCATTAATTTTAATATTGTTTCCATTCTTTTATTAAAGGCTGATCATGCTTTTAAGAAACAGTTTGAAAGTTAATTCACAGAATTGGTTGGAGAAGGACTCAAATTAAGCCATCCACAGAGTCTAACTGTTGAAAAGCTGACATAGTCTTTGATTCTCCTAAGAGTGAAATATAAAGGACCAGAAAAAAAATGAGCAGACAACTAGAGATTATATTATGATCATTATGCTATTGTAGTACAGTTAAGGCATACGCATAATCTACCTCAACTTTTAGAAAAATCCAGAAAGGCTTAACATCCTCACAGAGCAAAAGACTAATGATCCCACTGTCTGTGTGTTTGGCTAATTTTGATGTATTTTATTATTATCCTATAGAGCACAAAGGTGTCTCACTGACTTCAGGGTCTCACACAGTAGAAATCATAATAGGAAAGGTGTACTTAAATCTTTTTATTTGAGGTAGTGCCCTGAAAGGTGACAGGGAAAGAATTACGAAGGGGGAAAAATTAATCCCCAATGCCCTGTGATAGAAAAAGAGAAATTTTCACTTTCCTATTCCAAGCAGCCCACCATGCCAACACATGACAGCAAGAGGTCCTAAGAATGGATTAGAGACTCTGACACTCCCTGCCCCATCCCCAGGGTGCCAGTTGCCCCAGATCTTTTTGCTTTGCCTCTACTGAAAATTCATATGAACATTTCTAACCATTTCCAGCGGTGGCACCAGCAGAGAGCNATGTGACGTCCCAGCCATCACCAGGTAAACACCTGAAACTAGGCAGTCACTGGCCTGTAACTAGAGACTAGCCCTGTAATAAATAGGCAGCTCAATAAAAAAACAGATAATCTTGTAATAAGAGACTCGTGAATCAATCTTGTTGTTTGAGTGTTTCCTTCCTTTCTTCAAAGCACTCTTTTAACCAAGTGAAATCTCTATGTACAATGAAGTTAATCTCCCCATTTACTGGCAAGCCTGTCTCTCAAATGCAGTAGGGACTTTTTAATTACTATTATATGCCTGTGAAAGACTAGGAAAATGCAACAGAAGCAAATTCTTCTTTGCCTAAGAATAATATCATTGCTTAGGCCAACTTCTAAATGGAGCTTTAATGTAACTTGCTGTTCAGCTGAAAGCATGCTCAGCTCAGTAGCTCTGTGCCAACAGGAAGATGAGTCTCTGGGCTCTGTTCCCAGCCTTAGTAGTTCACCCCATCTCTGTGGAAAATCAGGTAGCCTCTGTCCTTCATTGTCTTCTGCTAAATGGAAAATACTAAGTGCTCTGAGTGACTATGCAGTACCTCCTGTTCACAGCTCTACCAGCGTACCTTGTTTCTAGCACTGTTATCCCATAACTTACTGATGTCCAGAGTGCTGATAACTGTCCCTCTCCTTGCTGAAGGTCCAGAGTGATGTGCATTAACCTTATGCTGAGTCTGAGAAATGGGATGGCATCAGTGCCCTAGACCAGGGCACCAGAGGGATCCAGCAGTGTATGGCAAGTCAAAGCAAGGCAGAATTGAGGTTTGAGTGGTAGAGTTGTGGGACAAAACAAAACTGCCAAACTACAGCTCCAAATCTAGTCACACAAGCAGGGTAACATAAGGAGACACTTTAAAATGTGTTTGGCATAGATGGAAAGATACTGACAATTATTCTGATAAAAATATACCTGGAACAAAATAGGGTTTTTTAATTATAGCTATCCATCAATACAAACAAGGTAAAGCAAACTGACACACTAAGAGTAAGATCAGAATAAAATATATAAGAGAAATAATGATCACCAGATAGAAAGAGAATAGAGGCTTTGGCAATCATCATTATGGAACTACTGAGTGAGAATACTGGAATTATAATGGAAAACTTATTTGTAACCTCTGAAAATTCTTATTCTACATGGTCAAAGCTCTGGGACTTCACTGTTCCTGTCCCCAAGGTGACCCATGAGTCAAAGACACTCCAATCAAAGGAACAAATGCACTTTAAGAGAGANTAAGGGTTAACAAAAAAATGTCAGAGCTCTCAAAAAAGCATGCAGCAATGTCCATGCAATAACTCCTCCCAAATTCTTTGTGTGGACTTAACAGGGCACCATCTCCCCATTCCCACTTTTACCCCATCTTACTGATGCCTGACTCAACTGACAAAAGGGCAGAACTGCTCCATCTCAGAACCAAAACAAAATTAGTTAAGTCAGGATATGTCTGGTCCTTATCAAAAAAGCCATGACAACAAATATTAACTGACTCTTTCTTGGTGCATGTAACATGGAAGTTCCTGTTGTGACTGTGGTCCCTAAGAAAGATTTGAGTGAATGGGAGCAGCACACACAGAGATAAAACACAAAGTGAAAGCAGTAGCAAGGGTAGGACAAAAAAAGCCTCTGCCTCGGTCACTTCTCTGCAGAAGATCTCACACTAAGATGAAATATGCTGGGTGTCTGTCAGTCACAGCTGCTGCTTGGGGAGCAGCCAGCAGGGACTTCCAAAAGCTGGAAACTGCAGAGGAGAGCATTCAGCAGTTTCAGAGGTAAGATACTGCCCCAAGGTGGGAAGTCAGCACCACCAATATCAACTTGCCTGTCTCTGGCTTCAACTACCTTGTGTAGAAATAGAGAACACACTTCCTGTTGGAAAAAGAATATAGTTCCTTTCTTTCCTGGATAGTATGTTCCTTTGAATAGTACAACCTGCAACTAATTAGTCTCAGGGATAGACAATTTAATAGGGCCTGTATTGATAGAACAGGGAGTAATGCTTCGAAATTAAAGGAGGGTAGATTTAGTTCAGATATAAGGAAGAAATTTTTCACGTAAGTGTGATGCAACACTGGAACAGGTAGCCCAGAAAAGTGGTGGATGCTTCACCCCTGGAAACATTCAAGGTCAGGCTGACTGAGGCTCTGAGCAGCCTGGTTGAAGATCTCTTCTTTTTCCAGCACTATTTGCTTTCTCAACACCACAGCACAATTTCCCTCAGGATCTTCAGGCAGTGCTGCACTGTAAACCCATGCAGTGCTAGTCAGAAGTTATGAGTTACAGAGCTAAAGATGAACTCAACACTTTTCCAGGGGCTACTGCCTGAAGTCCAGGCTCCCATCAGGGGTGACTTTCGCCAGGCCCTGTAGAAGCACAAGCCAGTCTTCAGGCCAGTTTGCAGGTAAGGTACAGCTTGACCCAGTCTTGCTAACTGTGTTGCCCCTACAGAGTCTGGGCATGCCAATCCCATGGGGCAGTTTCTCTTTTCATCCCAACAGGAGACTAGGCCCCTCTTTTCTACCAGAATTGTGTCTGCCTATTACATAGAGGGAAAAGTAATGGAGGGATGGAAGTAACCCAAAACATATGAAATCATTTGTGACCACAGGGTGGGGCATACGAATACTCTATCCTTTTCTCTTGTACGTGCTACCCAAAAGCCTAGTACACTTACAGAGTAATTAATTTAGTTTCATGCAACGTAAGACAAGAAACTTATCACCACTTCCATTTCACACATGGA
>VWYI01030324.1:0-13344 GCA_013399455.1 Anthoscopus minutus | reverse complement strand
ATAAAATAAATATATATTTCCTGTATTTATATTTCATATATTTCACTGTTATAATATGCTTCTTGAGTTTTCTGCTTCTGCACCATTGAATTTGTTCCCTAAAATGGTATTTCTCTACTTGGAGTTAGAAAGGACTCTATAACCTCATCTGAAAAAAATTCAAAGTGCAGATATATGGCTGGTCACACAGTATTCTCAAAACTTAGTATTTAAACTTATGTAAAAAATAAGAAAGTTGTCTATATGCGAGCCAAGTGTCAAAATACTGACTGACTTGACTTTGTTCTTGCAACAGTACTTACTCATATTCCCAGCCTAGTTCATATAACTGTATCAACATATCTTCACATTTAATTAGCTCCATAAGAACTACAGGGACATAGTGGATTGGAAACTCATCTCCTGAGTCTTGCCTCGAATTTAAGTAAAGCAATGCTAACAACTTCTTTCTTCTCACCCATTTGTAAGATGGATACGAAAACAGCAATGATGATCTATATAATACTACGGTCTTTACTTAACTCCATTGCAGTTTGTTATTCTAAGCTCTAAAAGTCTATGTTGAACCAAAAAAAACCCTCATGAATGCTGCCAATTCCCTAATATACTTCTTTGCTCTAGTTTAAAGAACCCAAAACAAGAAAGAGTAACACCAAGTCACATGTTCCACTCTTTCTGGGGATTTGATGTGTCTCAGATATGATAAAAAAAATCCACAGGTGCATCTAAATTTTTAATAAGCTGCATTTTTACTTATTATTCCTTATGCTGCACAAAATTCTACTCTGTGGTACACCTATGCACTTCACTAACATCTGTGAGCCTGACAATACATATCTAAAAGTATAAGTGATTTATGTACATTTCTATCTATTTCCTTCACATTGATAAAAACATATTCTGATCCTCCCAAAATGTTACCTTTTTATATTTTTAATTTATTCCGTAAGGAGCTCCCTTTTAAAATTTCATAATTCAAAGCATTATACTAATCTTCTATGTTCTGTAACTGAAGGTGTTTGCAGTTACACAAAAATCTCTGGCATTCATGGATTTAAATGGAGTTGACTTGGAAAAAATCACACTGTCAGTAAAATTCTAAAATATAAGGATTAGACAAACAAATCTAGTGAGCTTTAGCTGTAGGAGAAAAATCTTCCAAGGTTTCCAGAGAAACTGGAATGAGATTAGATGAGATCGCCTTCCTTTTCCTTACTAGCTTCCTAATCATACCTGTAATCAAGACTGAGTCCTGACTTTCAAAGCTTTTAGAAATTATTTCTTGTGCAGTTGAATTCAGACCATTTGTTGTTGCTGGGTTAAATTCAAAGTGTCATATGTGATAATACAGTTCTTTTATTTTCTGTCAACTATGACAACATAAAATGTTGCATAGCATGGGGATACACAAATCACAGAAAAACCTGACCACAGAAAAACAGGAAAATTAAATATAAAAAAATCTTTATAAAACATTGTTTTCCTTCTTGTTGCCATCCAAGAACTTTGGCATCATCTTTTTTTGCAAGAGATACCATATCTCTAGAGAGAATATATTTACACACATATGCATGTATATAAACTCAAGAATCCAAGCAAAAGTAATCAATAGCAATATCTAATGAAAGGCTGTAGCCATTAGAATAAAACAATATTTCATGCTAGTAATGATTGTCAATACTTATGAACATTTTTGTTGTATTCCTTATATCCTTTCTTTTGTTCTGGGATTTTCACAGTTCTGCATGTTACTGTTACAGGCAAACATTTCAAAGATTTAAGTAAAAATACTTAAAATTGAACAAGTTTTGAATGTTTAGCTGAACTGTAGACAAGGCTTCCAGTACCTCACAAGGTAGGGACACTAGGAAAGAAGGAAAAAACAGTAAGAAATGCTGTCTGGCTAGAAAATATGGGTAGGCAAAAGGGCATTCCTCAAGCTAATGGTTTTTCAGAGCATATGCCTTTGTGTACTGGCGCAAATGAAAACCTAATCTCTAAAGTAGATGCTAATTAACTTCCACTGCTGCACCATTAATGCATTCCCAAGTGCTTCTCAGCTTTGATGTTATAGTGTCTGGGAGAGGGGAAACTGCAGACTGTCTCTTCAGTCAGCTTCTCTTCTGAGCGCCTCATACCATGAAATATATTTGCCCAGCCAGGACTGTCTTATAGGCTTTGATATTTTGTGACAGAGAGAAAGAAAAAGGCACCCAAACGCAAGAATGAGGCACTGGGTCTTATTTATGAGAGCTTGGCATCACATCTTTCTACTGAGATACTGCTGAAGCTCCTCAAACCTACTGTACTTTGAAAGATGACAAGCACCTCAGGTCTTCATAGAATAAAATTTTACTCTCCATTCTGGCCTGAATTATGTTTTTGGATGTTGGCCAACTATTAGGGTTCCATGGTGAATATTTTATAAATTTCAGGCTGAATGAATAAATTAGCAACATAAAATAGCAGGGGGAAAAAGGCCATCTCTGCCTTTAATTGCCTGTTATAATCACAAATCCTATGATCATTTCTGTTACATGGCATAACAAGATCATTAGGTGATTTTTTTCGGTTGATTATTCAGCTCAAGACAGAGCAACTATCATAACATAGTTTCACTCCTGGAATAATCTGTTTCTTTCTATACTCTTTTACTGTTTGGCAACAAAGGATGCTGATAGCTCAAGTAACAGTCTTAGAGTCAGTGGATATATTCAAGCATGGCTGACTCCTGAATTGCCTTTTGTTGTTACAAAATGTCTATACTCAAGTATCCTTTTTCAATATTCTGTGTTGCATTTCACTATGCATACAGGGGTTTTTACATATTCTAAAGCAAATTTTTAAACCCTCTGTGGTATTCATTATCTACAAAACGCAGAATCATACCACAGTTACGATTGGAAGGGACCTTTAAAAATTATGATGACCTACGGCAGGACATCCTTCACTAGATCAGAGTGTGAAACCTGACCTTCGACACTTCCAGTGATGAGGCATCCACAGCTTATCTGAGCACCTGTTCCAATGTCTCACACCCTCACTGTGAAAGATTTCATCCTTATATCCAAGCAAATCTACCCTCTTTCAGTTTAAAACCGTTGTCTCCTCTCCCTATCATGGGGAAGTAGACTGCAATGAGGTCTCTCCTCAGTCTCCTCGAGACTGAACAGAACAACTCACCTCAGCTGCTCCTTATATGGCTTCCTTTCTAGACCGTTCACCATCCTCATGGCCCTCCTTTGGTCACTCCCCAATAGTTTTGTATCTGTCTTACACCATGGCCCCCAGCACTGCCCCCAGCACTGGAGGTGAGGCTGCCCCAGCTGAGAGCAGAGCAGGCCAATCCCCTCCCTTGCCTGGCTGGTGATGCTGTGCCTGATGGCCCCAGGGCACTGGTGGCCCTCCTGGCTGCCAGGGCACTGCTGGCTCATGTTCAACTTGCCTTCCTGCGGTACTGCCTTCCAGCATCTCATTTGTCTGTACATCCAGGGCTGCCCCATCCCAGTTGCAGAAGCTCTAATGCCATGGAAAACATGGTCATTCCAAGCACTGCCTGCAGAATCCCACCACAGCCAAAGCTGGAACTTCCATAAATTCATGAATCAAGGTCGAAATCAAACTCTTTAAGGCCCTAATCCATCTGCGAGTTGTGAGCCTGCATGTCGTCCTTTAGCATAGACTTGAAAAATAGTAACACAGTATGTAGGATGTAGACAGAAGCATGACCTGGGCTTTTTTTTCCTAAGGCTTATTTCAGTGGCTTGGAAACCATGTTTCTAAAACAGTGTCAGGGTAAAAGAATCATTGTGTCTTCTTTCACCACATGCTCCCAACACCACAGATAAACACTTGAACAGTAATCCAAAAAATAAACGTGTTATTTAATATAATCATATTGCTGTTAAATTAGGTTAGCATCTGATAAAACTTTTCTTTAAATGCAATTTGAGGTTCAATCCCAAGGCTGAAACTGTTTTTTCAAAGGAATTATGAGCTTTTTTTTGAATCTGAAAAGCTTTGTTTCACCACTCTTCAATACTAACAAACAGTAAAAAGATTTCAACAAAATCATAGATAAAATGTCACAGACATCTGTGAAATTGGAAATCTACTTAAGGTACAAGAAAATCAGAAGTTCAAGAATGCAAGTTTTATTCTAATTTAGAGTTGAGTGTCCATCTTTAAAAAACAGGATGAGCTGGAGTCCTAGTTTTTTCTTTTTCCTGACTCAAGGAAGTCAAAACACAATGTTTACTAATGTCTTGCTCTCAGAATTGCACTGAATCTGTCTGAAAGGATACATGACATTTTTATTTGTCAGCCTGTGTTGCAGATAAATACTGGTTGTGGACAAAGACACTTCGGCCTTCAGCCAATGCAAGTTTGACAATACCTCAAACCAGCATTGCATTTTTCTCAGAAGTGGGTTTGCAGTGACCTCTGTAGGACAAACCTGACACAGGTCCTTTCAAGCTCCACACTCGTTTTCTAAGAAGCCATAACCATTTTAGACGTTGCTGCATCTTCAACAAAATCACAGAGCAGATTTTCTGCCTACTCATACTAAGATAAGGAATTGGGCCTTCAGCCCCTGATACCCAGAATGCCTCACAGTTCTGCTGTGGTGGTGTGGTAGTGACCTCCCCACCAGCCTCTTTAGCCTTTGACATCTTAGTACCATTTGTAAATATGATTAATTTCTGAAAAGTAATTTCTGTGAAACTATGTGTTTTGCTAAATTTCAAGTTCCATGATATATAGAGATCCACTGGCAACCAGACTCTGGCTCACCTGTCACATGGAGATAAAGCCGCCAAATACAGAACATTCAATTCAGTGTGACTGTTATGATTATTTCTTGAGTAACTGTGCTGCAAGACAGGGCAGTTTGTGCAGCATTTTGATCTCTGGCCTCTTCCACATTTTTAAGAGACCAACACTCTCTACCTGTTCCTGTGGGGAAAAAGCCACAGTTGAAAACGTTGAATTACAGATTCACACACTTATTATCCCAGCCCAAGTTTCTGAATAAAAGACATAAAATTAATTCCATTGTGTGTTGTTAAGAAAAGTTTCTTTGACTAGTTTGAGGTTCAGTAACACAGGAAAACTGCAGTAAATTATTACTTCTCATGACTACCCTATACAGGCCTTAGGATTAATCACCAATGAACAGGAAATCCAGATCAGAGCCAGCCAGCAAGAGTTTGTGAAATGCGCATCTTACTTCACCAATTTGATTATTTCTATGACCAGGTGACAACCTTAAAGGATGAAGAAAAGGCTGTGGATGTTTCTCCTTGAACTTCAGTAAAGCTGTTGCCACTGTTTCTCACAACATTCTCCTGCAGAAAGCGTATGCTCATGGCTCAGACAGGCACACAGGGTAAAACCTGGCTGTGTGGCTGGGCCCAGAGCATGGTGGTGCATGGAGTTACGTCCAGCTGGCAGAGGTCAACAGTGATGCTCCCCAGGGCTCAGTGCTGGGGCCAGTTCTGTTTAATATCTTTATCTGTGATCTCCATGAGGGGATGGAGAGCCCTTTCAGCCAGTTTACAGGTGACCCCAAGCTGGGTGGGAGTGTTGATCTGCTGGAGGGCAGGCAGGCTCTGCAGAGGGATCTGGACAGGCTGGATCATGGGCCAAGGCCAGTGGTGTGAGGTTCAACAAGGCCCAGGGCTGGGTCCTGCCCTTGGCTCACAACAGCCCCAGGCAGTGCCACAGGCTGGGGCAGAGTGGCTGGGAAGCTGCCCAGAGGAAAAGGAGCTGGGGGTGCTGGTGGCAACAGCTGAACATGAGCCAGCAGCGCCCAGGTGGCCAAGAAGGCCAATGGCATCCTGGCCTGTCCCAGCAATAGTGTGGCCAGCAGGAGCAGGGCAGGTGTTGTCCCCTGTGCTGGGAACTGGTGAGGCTGCACCTCAAATCCCTTTGGGTCTCTCACTACAAGAAGGACACTGAGGTGCTGAAGCATGTCCAGAGGAGGTAACAGAGCTGTGAAGGTTCCAGAGCACAAGACCTATGAGGAACAGCTAAGGGAGCTGGGGCTGTTTACGCTGGGGAAAAAAGGCTCAGTGGGGACCCGCTTTGAACAGCCACCTGAAAGGTTGTGTTGAAATGGTGATCTGTCTTTTTTTCCCAGGCAGTTATCAAAAAGACAAGAGGAATTGTGCCACGGAATATTCACATTGGGTATTGGGAAAAATATCTTCACTGACAGAGTGGTTAAGCATTAAGCATTGGAACAGGCTACTCAGTAAATGGTGGAGTCACCATCCTTGGAAGCATTCAGAAAAATAAAGAAAAATATGGTGCTTCATGCTGTGGGTTAGTGGACATGGTGGTGTTTGATCAGTGCTAGGACTTGATGGTCTTGGATATCTTTTCCAACCTAAATTATTCTGTTACTCTGTTACCTGGGAAACAGTACTGCAGCAAAGAAACCCAGCCAAATGCTTGGCTATACTGGCAAGGGCAGAGATGGCAGATCCAGGGAAGTTGTCCTTTCTCTTATAAGGTGGCTATGGATTGCTGAGTCCAGTTTTGGATCCCAAATAATATATGAAAAAGATGGATATATTGGGTTAGGTTCAGCAGAGTCCCCCAGCCTTCTATCAGCCTGGAAAAAGCCTGCTGCTTTTTAGCTTCATAGAATGATAAAATACTTCGTGTTGGAAGGGACCTTTGCAGGTTGTCTAATCCAACACCCATGCAATAAGCAGAGACATTTTCACCTAGATCAGTTTCCTTAGAGGCCCATTCTACCTGACCTTGAATGTCCCCAGGGATGAGGCCTCCACAAGGTCTGTGGGCAATTTGTTGCTGTGTTTTACCACCTCATGGTAAAAAAATATTTCCCTTATGTCTCGTCTGAATCTACCCTTTTATTTTAAAAGTGATACCTTTTGCCCCATTGTTTCAGTCTATCCAAAAAATGTCTGTTAATCTTCCTTATAAACCTCCTTAAGGATTGAAAGGCTGCAAATAAGGTCACCCCAAAGTCTTCTTTTCTCCAAGCTGAGTCCCAAGCCTCAGTCTTTCCATGTAGGAGAGGTGCTCCAGCCTTTCCATGGCTCCAGATCATCTTTGTGGTCTTCTCTGAACCACCCCAACAGCTCCATGTCCTTCCTGTGCAGGGCCCCCAGAGCTGATGCAGCACTGCAGGTGGGGTCTCAGCAGAGCAGAGCAGAGCAGAGCAGAGCAGAGCAGAGCAGAGCAGAGCAGAGCAGAGCAGAGCAGAGGAGCAGAATCCCCTCCCTGGCCCTGCTGCCCACACTGCTCTGGATGCAGCCCAGGACACATTTGGCTCTCTGGGCTGGGAGTGTGTTGGGGGTTAGGTGTCCCTTTTGTATTCTTTCTCAGCTAGTGGAATTTTTCCCCATTTAGCTGAGAGATGCCTTGATGGTTGGTACTTCTTAGGTGCTTAAAAAAGACAAAGAATCAGCTGGGCCTGGGGGGGCAGCTGAAAGGAAGCGGGGCTTTTTNTTCTTCTTCTTCTTCTTCTTCTTCTTCTTCTTCTTCTTCTTCTTCTTCTTCTTCTTCTTCTTCTTCTTCTTCTCCTCCATTTGTGGCCTCCGCTCCCCTGTCCTGCCAGACGTGCTGCAGCCCCAGCTGCCACCATGGAGCTGCTGATCCATCTCATGCACTGGCCCAGGATTCCTGCCCATCCCTGCTGTTTCCAGCGAGGTGTTTTCCTCAGAGCCCTGCAGGAGCTCCGGGACTGAGTGCCAGCTGAGGGGTTTGTGAGGCACTGCCTCTCCTCCACTTTTCCCGTCTCGGCCGAGATGGGGTCCCTGTTCTGTTCTGTTGTTAATACTGTAGTTATTGTTGTTAGTTTACCTTATTATACATATTAGTAAAGAACTGTTATTCCTATTCCCGTATCTCTGCCTGAGAGCCCCGTGTTTTCAAAATATCATAATTCTGAGAGAAAGGGTGGGGGGCTTACATTTCTTTTATTTTTTTCTTTCATTTCCAGGGAAGTTCCTGCTTTCTTTAACAGATACCTGTCTTACAAAGTGAGACAGAGTGCCCATGGCTGGGTCGTGTCCAGCCTCTCCCCCACCAGCACCGTCTGGTCTGGGCTGCTCTGGTCTGTTCATCCCCACACTGTGTTAATACTAGAGGTTTTCCCAACCCAGATGCAGCACCTTGCATTTGATCTGTTTGAAACTCATAACATTCCCATAGAGCCACTTCTCAAGTTCGTCCAGATCCCTCACTACATCAACTACACCACTTAGCTTTGTGTCATCTGCAAACTTGCTGATGGTGCTTGATCCTTCTGTCTGTGTCATAGATGAAGACACTAAACAGAATCAGTCCTAAGAGAGACTCCTAAGGGACACCATTCATCACTGACTTCCAGCCAGACCTTGATCCATTGACCACTGCTCTCTGGATGAAGCCATGCAGCCCTGTGAACTGAACAGCCCACCCATCGAATCCCCCACTCCAGTTTAGAGAAAAGGATGTGGGGAACCTTTACAAGGCTTTACAGAAGTCCAGATAAATGTCATCTTTATCCCTTCCTTGCCTACTGATCTGATCCCTCCATCACAAAAGGCCACTTTTCTGGTTAGACAAGACTTGCCCTTGGTGAAGTTGTGCTGGCTGTAATTAATCACCTCCATGTGCCATAGCACCTCCTCTAGGTAGATCTGTCCCATGCTCTTCTCAGGCACAGAGCAGAGGACTTCTCAGGGTTCTCATTTCTATCTTTTTGGTATAGATGGGTACAGTGTTTCCCACTAACCTGGGACTTCACTTGATTGCCATCAGTTTTCAAATACTATGGAGAGTGGCTTGGCAACTATATCAGCCAATTCCATTGGGACTCTGGGGTGTATTTCATCACATCCCATAGACTTATGTCTGTTCAGATTTCTCAAGTAGTCTCAAACCTGATCTCCTCCTACAGTGGGAAGACTTTGCTCCCCATCTGCTCCAGAGTTGTGAGAAGAGATTGCCAGTGGAGATTGAGGGAGAAAAAGCTATTGAGCACTTCAGCCTTCTCCTCATCTGTTACCAGTTTGCCAGTTTTATTCATTGGGGACTTACATATTCTCTTACCTTCAACTTCCTCATGGGAAGATATAGGGCATGTAGAGACAAATTCTATTCAGAAGTGCACATTGGCAGATGAAAAGTAAGAGACAAAAGCTGGAGCATAAAAAGCTCGGTCCAGAAGTATTAAAATGTTATTTACCATGAGTGTGGTTAAACATACTGGAACAGAGAGGTTTTAGAATCTGTTTGCCTGTTTGAAGCTGTGATTAACTTGCTGTTGTTGACCATGACAGTGGACAGAGTGATCTCCAGAGATGCTGACAGGGTCAGCCACTTGTGATTCTTTCAATTGTCTTCTACACAAGACAGTCCTGAGAAAGTACTGATTTTTTAAATTTGCTGTCATTTAGCTCAAACTAACAAAAAGCACCAACTATTCAGCTCTTAAGACTAGACTCTCAGAACAAAAACATTCCACTGTCAAATACCATGTGCCTCATGACTTTAAATTGCAAAACCTTCAGAGAGCAGTACAAATTCTGATGCTGTAGAGGACTAAGAGAAAAATGGTTTATACTTCTTCCAGCTGAAACTACCATGAACAAGTGCTCAATTTCTGTGAAGATACTATCAAAATACAACAAAATGAGAAATGGGTATTGAACTGAGATGTCTGTATCAACCTTGTCTTTACTTCAAACAATATTTATCTCGAAAGATAAGTCATGTCAGGGCTGAAAAAACCCCACATTTCATAGGTGTATTTAAGTGCTTTTTATGTGGAGATCACATCAATTAATGGCAATACAGGTGGTGACAGGATGTTCTCTACAGATGAAGAGCCTGATTGAGCCTGGACGTATTTACAATATCTCTCGGCAACCCTAAGGTTAATGCAGTCTTTGCCTTGATGCTACCAATGAGCAGCACTTAAGCAGTCACCTGGAAGATGAGTGGGAACAGAAAAAGCTGTTTTCTTGCCTCGGTAATTATCTCACAAGTTCACATCATCATGCTTCACAAAATATATTGCTATTTCCATAGCATATTGAGTCGCCCTCTTGCTAAACCAGACACAGGTGTGGGAATAGGGAACATACGAGGAAGAAGCACTTCCTGCACCACACAGAAAACCAGTGCCTCTTTATGGAGTTCCCCCGCCCAGGGAAAACAATGGCATTGAGTCCCTGGGGACCCCGCCCCTTTGCCTGAGGGAGATGAGCCCGGGAATAGCAGAAACTCCACCCTTCTCCTATAAAACCCACCATGCTGCCCCAGTTCGAGGTTTTTTCTGGCTATGGGATAATCTGAGTGTGGTCCTGTATTTGGTGTCGCCCTGAATAAATGGATCCCTGGACTTAACCAGCAAAAACCGGTCTCGTTGTGTCTCATGCTTTGATCCTGATGCTGCAGAATGCAACACCTCTTCTTGTTAGAGAAGGCCATGTATCTGTTTTTCACTCAAACCCTGTCTCAATACCTCCACAATCAGCAGCACAGTACATCCAGCAATCTGGATTTCACAGATTTCCTTCGTGTTTTCCTTCGTGCCCAGCATCCCAGTTAGGCATTACTGACACAATTCAAAGACTTATGCATGCAACCCCAACCTCCCAACCAGCCATCAAAGCAGCAGCCCACAATATTGTTCACTGATCATAGTCTGTTTTCTTGGCTTGTGCTGCATCAGCACAGTTGCTTCATGCCCTTTCGTTGCTCTCCAGCTCCTTTATCAGAAAAGAGAGGTCCAGATCCCAGCTGAAGCAGATTCCTATCTACTCTCCATTGGAAGCAGAAAGTCCTTCACCCAACTGCACCCTCCGGCAATAAACTCTTCAAACATCTGTAGCTCACCTACATGGAGAACCTCCAAGCCAGCTGAATAATTAGCCTTTATATCTGAGTAACATCAGTCCATGCCTCCTCATACTTTCTCACAAGCTATTCAGGGCTTCACAGACAAGGGCTGAGCAGTGGAGGAGGGTATGGCAGGTTGTATGTAAAAAAAGTAACTCAGGAACATCCAAGTTCTGGATAACAAGGATACCACAAGGGTGAAATAGAGGTAGGAAAATGTGCCATAAAACAACGTGCCCTGTATGGCATATAATATGTCCTGTGACTTGATCAGCATGAAAGATTTTAGGAGCTTCAAATGTGAACTCCATTTTCAGCATAAACTGTTCTCACTAGGCTGGAAGTAGGATTAGGGGGAAAAAGTGTGCAGTGAGAAATGTTTATTTGTCTAGGACCATAACCTCAGTATCTGTAAACCCCATTAATATAATAGAGCAAGGAGTGGAATTTAGAAATCCAGTCATTTCCACAAATATTCCTTTAGTTTGTTTCACCACTGATTTTTACAAGCCATTCCTCTCAGAGCTGCCCCTTTTATTATTTTGAAAGTAAAATGTACTCCTATCAATGAAGTTTCACAACAGGTAAAGAGTTTTTTGAGAAAATAATTTGGATCTCTGCTCATAATTTTTCCCATTTGTGCAACAATTGATCTACTAATATATTATCCTACCAGAACTGATAGACAAAAATATGAAGGAACTAGATTTTCTTCCTTTGGCATTCAAATAACCTGCAGGCAGGAGTACTTCACGGAGAGCTTAGAGTGTTCATAGTATCTAAGATTGGGCAGTTCTTTACTTATAGTTCCCTCTATGGAGTAACCATTCATCTAATCCTGAAGGAGTTTTTCACATTTGTTTCACATCCTCCCTTCTGAGTCATTGTTTACGCTCCTGGAGAAAACCCAAAGTTCTAGCTGGCAAGTATCTGAAGCTTGTTCTGCTAGCCATGCCCTGATCATATTTATATTGTATATCTGTAGATATTTCAAAACAGTTGTTTCAAAGTGTCTTCTCAGAAAGTGCTTCTCTGATGCTTCAAGTTACCTGTGAGATTGCAGTAAAGCCTTCTTTAAAAGCTGGGAACCTTCCTTGAGCATCAGCATTCCCAGGGATAGACTTGCACTTAATAGTCATTTTCACAGTAGATCTGTGTGAAAATCTTTGTAACTTGTTAAACATTTAATGTAAAAGCTTTCTGTAACTTGCATTACATTGTTCTATTGTAGAGGGTTTTCTGTTTGTTTGGTTTGATTTTGTGTGTAAAGCTGTGCACTGACTTAATGGCTGTAAGGCTAGGCTGTCTTTGTGGGGTTAGAGGTGATGATAAGTCATCTTTGCACAGAAACTGAGCTACACCTGAGATATGGTGTGAAGGAGGATCCCTTTAAGGACAAATAGTGATAACAAGCAGTGGCAGAAGTTGGAGATATCTAATATGAGAAAGATATTTCTGGAAAGTGAAACAGTTCTTTGGTTACAGTAGGATGTTCTGAAATCTGAAGTCTAAAGAGACATTTTTACTTCAGCAGCTACTTTGACATTTAGAACACTTTCATTAAAAATCTCTTGTTTCATTTTAATTTGTCGTAGAAGCTGTAACGTCTTGGAGGGTCTTTGCTGCCAAGATGAAATGTTACCAGAGGAAGTGATCAGGTTGTGGAGGATAAAAGAAGAGGAAAGAGAGATAGAACATTCTCTGACACTCAACAGTTTGAAAAGCCACCAACCCCACCTGCAGTTGAGAAGTTAGCAGTGTTGACCCCTAACAGGAAGGTAAGTGCAACCTCTGGAGAATGAAAGAGATGGAAGCAGGTGACTTACGGCACAATGAGGAATGCTTTTCTCTCACCTAAAGGCCTGCAGCTACACAATAAGTTCACCATCCTCAAAGTTGAGTAGGAGCTTAATGCGCCTTCAAGCAAATTATCTGGTCCACCTGACCCTAAAACATGCAATGTTTTGCATTTTCCTTCACCAGGAGGAAACAGTGATTAATTGCAATGGGTGACTCATTGCTGCAGGGGACAAAAGAAACAATCTGACATTATCAATCAGAGACATTTGCTGCCTGCCAGGATCCTCTGTCTAGGATAATGTGTAGGGATGCAGAAGCTTGTCTGACTCCATGACTAATACCCCTGCTGATCTTCCATGGGAATGGAAAAGATATTGCTAGGGAAAACGGCTCTTGGGCCCAGATGGTGTTCTCAGTCCTATTGGTGAAAGGAAAAGAAGCTGCATGTGTGTACAGAAGACTAAGGACCAGATGAGGGGCATCCAGAGTCCCGAGGGAAATGGCTGATGTACTTGCCAAGCCACTGTCTGTGATATTGGAAAAGTGGTGACAATCAGGTGAAATCATGGGTGGCTGGAAAAATTGTACTCATAATTTAAAAGAGTAGAGATGAGGACTTAGGGAACTACCAATCAGTCAGCCTTCCTTTTGTGCCTGGGAAGATCACAGGAATAGACC
>VWYI01030322.1:0-28639 GCA_013399455.1 Anthoscopus minutus | reverse complement strand
AAAGGTGATATTTGAAAGTTGAAAGGTTAAAACTCTGACACATCTGGTTGTACTAGGTAACATATCCCAACACGTCTGGCAATAAATACAGTGCAGACTAACAAGTGGCTAATATGAAGGACGATGCTACCTATACCCAATTCCTAATTTTGTCTGTCTGGCCAAGAACTTTAGCTTCTATGGATTTCTTTCCACTATGTTTTGCTTAAGCTCCTGTGGGGCCAAAATGTGCAGAACCTCATTGTACCTGCAAGCCTGGAGACCCAAGAAGGAGCTAGGGGCCAAGGCAAGTGAGGCCAAGGACTGATGCTCACAGCCTCTGGTGAGAGACAGAAGTCTGCTGATCCAGGATGGGCCTCCACTTTTGTTACTTCACAGACTATTCCAACATCAAGCAAATACAGAAACGGGTTATTGGGTGGGAATCTACTTATGTATTAACCAAAATATTTTAAAAGCAAAAATCCCCAGAAAATAGGGAGCAGACCTTCCATTTCTAATGGGCTACTTTGTGCAAGGCAGAAGGTATGAAATGTATGCAAGTAGTTACTCATTAGGAGCACATGTACCAGGTAAAATCCTGATGCTAATGAGCAGCTGCTTACCCAAGTTCTGAAGGGCTCATTTCAGTGTGTGGCAGTCTGAATTCCCCATCCACCATAAAATGCATGTGGCACTGTGCTTAAGTAATTTGTTTAGTTATTTTTTGAAACTGTAATTTTAAATAAAATTACTATTTTGAGACACCTCAAAAGGCTAATTTATGTCTTGTGAGCAAATCACCTCAGTTCAAGCACAATTTTTGAGGTGCTTAAAAAAATTATGTTCAGAAATACCAAATTTGATAATAAAATTATATACAAGAACATCTGCAGATTGTTAATGGCAGGAGCAAGTACATCTTTGGCATGAAAACATCCATCAATACTGCTTCTGACTTGGGTGTTACAGCAAAGCTGTTTGCCCTGTGCTGTCTAGGTTGCACTTTTTCAACTCTTTTGTGTCATTTGTTCTGTTATAGCTCTATATCAATAAAGCTCATGCATATGATCACATAAAAACCCATGCCATACTTTTGTTTACTGCACTTAAGTGCAGTACTTAAGACCAAAATTAACTTGTTGGCACATTAAGCATTTGCCACTATCAGGAACTCCTGCTGCTAAGTGCTAATTTCTCTCTCATTAACGCCCCGAGTTGGCAAACCACAAACAATGCCACTGGTTAATTACTGCTGCCTTAATTTGAAAAGACATTTAACCTTTTAGTGTAAGGGGATGAAATAGGGAAATGTAACCTAAAAGTAAGAACCATACTTTTTAATTTGACCCGTTTCCAAGTGGAGATATGACACCCTGAGGAATGAAAGAATTACAAAGCAAAGCTACAAATTGATTTCTTGTATCAGTTGTAACATCCAACAAGTTAAGTGACTGACCATGGTTTACACAGGAGAGTGAACTAAAATGACAGAATGCATACTTGGAATTGCTATGGAAAGGGGATGCATTCAGTAGCTCTGAGGAGCATAGAAAAACTTTGAATGTACAAATTGGTTCTGAAACTGTATAGGTACAAGACAGGCCAGGTTATCTTATTTCATATGAAAGACATGCTAGAGTAAGTTTAGGCTTCAACTAAAAATCAACCTTAAAATGTAACAAACTATTGGACTCCTATGGATTTTTCTTCTTGCTTAGAATAACTGTATAAATATCTGAAAATATGCTTGTATTTCTTCTCTCCATCTTCTTAGGTGTGAAAAGCTTAGTTGTGAAGGAACATGTCCAAAAGTTGTACAAAACTGTAATTTTAGCTATTCCAGTGAAAGTACTGCTTTTAGAATTTTACTTTTACTAGGGGTTTCTTTCTAAAGCTGAAAAGAAATCCAAGTAAGGTTTGGTTGATTCCATGCAGTAAAAATAGAAGAAAGAGAAAATACAGAGGAAACCTTCCTTCAGAACATAATAAACATAGCATGTAAAAATCATCCACACAGGTTGCATCAGTTTACTTAAAAATCAACCAATACATAGGTAGTTTCCATTATATAAATCCTGGTTTAGTCAATGCCCAACTGCTGACATTAGCAGCTGTGACTGACTGCAAGGCAGCCAAAGCCAACTCAGCTGCACTTGGGGGATGAGTACCAGCAGTGCCAAAAGGGTAGCACACAGGTTTCTGACCCCTAGGCATGGAAAGAGGACAGTAGCATTATAAAAGTGCATGGATTGCTTTAGCCCTAATTTAGGCTTGATATAGATGACTAAATTTAGTCTAAGCACATAGTGTCTTTCAAAGGACCAGCTGAAGCATTTGAGAGAAAAATACAGTTTGAGTATACTTAAATATAGCTGCAGTCTCAACAAGTTCTTTAGATAAAACATCTGACAATACTATTTGCTTTAAGTCAGGTTTGCACTAATTTCAGATTGTTCAGAGGAACTCTGTGTTGGTTTAAGCACATAAATTTTGAAAGAAAAGCATAGCTGAAGTAGTACACTGATAATCCTGGGACACTGAATTTTGTCTTGGAAAGGAGTTTCATAGAGATATTCTGTAAAGTCAGAAGGAAAAATTCAGATAACCCAAAGCCAAATGGTTCTTTGTCTTAAGAAAAAATCCCAGCAACAACAACAAACTAAGGGATCACTAAAAAAAAAGGGAAAAAAACCCAACTAAGTAAAATATGAATCTGGGTTTAACTTGCCCTCCAGTTGAACTAGTTTTGTGCAAGAACAGAAAAAAGACTTTTATTTATTTATCAAAGTGGCCTAGTAGGCTCACACATATTCTACTTCACTTCAAGAGAAACTACTTTCTAGTAATGTCTTTTCTTCTGGAATGTCTGTGTGAGGTCCATACTGGCTTCTAAGGATTTGCCTAGACATGTGGCTGTTGTGAGGTGATTTCTTCACCATCACAAAACCTTGCATATGGTTTTATGAAAAATGCACTTATGAAAAATGCATTTTCAACACACTGCTTGATACTGAACACAAATAGAAAAGAACTTGGAATTGTTTTTATATAAATGTTCACTTAATTTATTATTTGTCTGTTTGTTATAGATGTTCTATATGCATCTCAGCATAATGTAAATAATTTGAATTCCAAAAGACTCTTATAAGAAAATGCTGACATATGAATTATTTCTAATATGCATGCATTTAAACAAATGTTTTATCAAATGGATTCATCCAAATATTCATGTTACAAAAGTATAACCATCTACCTGGTTGGTGATTTTAATTATGAAGGTCACAGCCGAATGTGTCTTTTAAGGACTGCATTCTGGTCCCTCACTTTTCAATGCCAGCTAAAAAGATGTCTTTGCCTCCTTGTTTTTCTTTTTACATATGGAGAGAACCAGAGCATTACCATTTCCACAGCATTGCTTGTTTTCTGGGAAAGGGGAATTACCCAAGTTCACAAATGAGTTATTACATTCTAAGTCAATTTAGTGTCATTCTTCAGAATCACAGGTGTGAGTAAACAGGTTTTACTTGTAGCACTAATAAACCTTGAAGATAAAATAATTAACCCCCCCCTGTAATAATACATAATAAGTTTACTGTTTAATGACACTCAGCTTTATTTCTGTGTACTTGTAGAAGTCTCATTTGTGTCAGAGGAAGAAATTTAGGAATTGGCAGAGCTAACGTTGCTCACAGGCAACAACTACAGACCACATTTTCAAATAAGGTCAGTTGGCATAAGTCAGCCAACTTCCTTATGTCTAGACCAGTTTACTACTGCTGATGATACAGCATTATATATCTTGGCAAACATTTAAGACCCACTGCTCAGAAATGTACTTCGATTAGCAAGGAACTTTCCCCTTAAACAGCTACTGCTGTCCTAACTCAGAATAGTTTATAACAAGGTATTTTTTTACCACTCATTTACACAGTTTTAAAATCAAATAAAGGTACTTGTGCATGAAGACAGTGCATTTTAAAAACTCTGAATGCAATTGAAAGATAACAGTGGGGTTTTATCATTCCAGTCAGTTTTCCAATACTCCACACAATTTTGTGATCCAGTGACACACACAGCACCTTATTACTTTGACTTCACCAAATCAGGTTGAAACGAGTAAAAAAATCCAGTACTTAGCAAATCAATAGACTGAATGATAATTTTTGATTTAAAAATCTGATCCTTAACCTGTAATCCATAAGGCTGCAATATTTTTGTGCCCAACTCCCTTAAGCTACTTAACACTGACTTCCTATAGTAGCAAGTGCAAAGAAGACAAAAAAATCTTGCAAATGTGGCTCAAGAAAGTTTAACAAGTTCTGATCACATACTTGCAAAGATAATAGGAAACTTGTCCATGGCATGAACAAGAACTACATCATGCCTCACACACAGACACTAGCAGCATAATATGCCTCAAGGATCCAGGCATCCAGTTAATGCTGCTTAAAGTAAAATTAAGCAAGTAAAACCTAATCTGCTTTAAGCTTTGATGTTACCACAGTAGTTGGGGGAAGTCTTATTTTTACTGAAGACAAGGGAAAAATCAAAGTCTACTAATATTTTGTGAGACTCCCATTTACAAGCAGGTTTTGACTAGAAGTGGGAATTTCTTTGGGCTGAGAAAGGTAGGCATTTCCATGAATGCCTGATATTATATGCAGTTGAAGTGGAAGTTAGAGTTGTTAGGTGGTGAAAAGGAGGATAGAAACTAATATCAGGCTCCTCTCTCTACAGTTACACCTCACTCAAATGTGATTAAATCTTAATGAACTTCTTTTTCACTAGTTATCTTTTTATCTCTGCAATGAGACTGTTGAAGCTTCAAATAGTAGCATTTTATCAAGCTCACAATATGATTTAATTGCTTTTGGCATTTTGAAAAATAAAAACAAATCAAATGATATTTATGTGGACATAAGGGGGTATTTAAAATATTTTAGAATTTTCCATATTACAGTTTTAAATGCATACTAATAGACTGCACCAGAAACTGTGCAAGTCACTGTCATTAAAATATTATAAATACAATATAACTTTTAGCTGCATAATACATTTTTAATAAACAAACTGTCGAAACACATTCTTCACTTACACTTCTTCATTCAGATATGAGTACTGTTCTCCAGGCAAATAAAGGATTTTTATAATCCTCAATGACAAGTTAGGCTTTTTTTTTTAAATACAGTTCTCATGGAAATTAACTTTTAAAAACTATGATTAAATAACATTAAGGCTACAGTGATTTACAAGGATCAAGGCTTTCTAAGTGAAGACTGATGCAGTGAGTGAGAAAGAAAACATATACTGGCTTCAAGGCAGCTTGTCATTAAGAGGAGAGAGCCTTGAGTGAACTTTGAATTTCTCATTTTCTGTTGGTTCATGTCCTAACATCTACTAAATTACTCTTTTGTCTTGTTTTGTCTATTAGCGGTATTCCAGATGCTCAACTCTCAAGTGGCTGTGTGTACTTAAGGTACAACATGTTTTTCTTTCAGTCTCAGCATGTTCAAACATCAGGTAGATGCTTTCTTTGCACATCAGACTGGTAAGGTTTTGTGCTCTAAAGACACACTCCAAGGTGACCCTATGCCTGCACTGGCAGGACTGGGTCAATGTACTGAAAATTAACATGATACTCACATCTACATTTTAGAGAAGATATTTTTAACCCATATACTGCTTGATTGTTTCATGGAAATAATGGCCACAGTTTTTTTCAGAGAACTAGAGAGTGGTTTGGGTTGGAAGGGACCTTAAAGATCATGCAGTTCCAAGCCCCCTGCTGTAGGCAGGGGTGCCACCCACTGAGATCAGGCTGCTCAGGGGTGACCTTGAACACTCTCAAGGACAGGCAATCCATAACCTCTCCTGACAACCTGTTCCACTGCCTCATCCTCTTTAATGCAGCCCACACTTGGCCTTCTGGGCTGCAAGTGCTCACTGGCGGCTTTTTCTGGCTCTGGTGGGGAACACTTGGGTATGCATCTCAGAAAACAGTGCTTTTTGTTTGCCTGGGAAGATAGTTCCAGTATCTGGCTAAAAGAGACAACAGATAGTGTTCCAGGTATGTTGGAGATAAATGCAATATTCTGGGAAATACAAGGATTCTACAGTAAGTTACCATTTCAATACAGGGCAAAGTGACTTCAGGATGACCCTGGATGAGGGACATAATAAAGCAAAAGAAGCTCAACCAAAAAACCCTAAAATCTGAAAGGCACAATACAAGAAAAACTTTTTACATCTTTTTCCGAAGCTTCAAAATTTCCATTCCAGTGGAGAAATTACGTGTGGCGTCATGTATTTGTCTTTCATAACTCAGGGTTAGCACACTGTTTTACTGTCCACTGTTTTGCAAACCCATTCATGTGTTCCCGTTCAAAACAACAACACCCTTCCAATACCATAACATGCAATTTGAGGACTAGTTTACTAAAGCAGTCCTGATTCTATTTTAAGTTGTGCTACTTGTATTTACCAGTTAATACATTGAAAGAATGGTGGTACTATTTGAATAAGCAGGGATAAAGATGGTTGCTTGCACTGCAGAACTATTCTTCATATTGTTGCTGAAAGCATCATTTTGATTAAATCCAGGCAAGGAATGTTGTTTCTTGAGGTACTTGCTTGTTACTCAGTTTCCCTTAGAAAACATTATGCCATTAGTTAGCTCTCCAGAGACTGTGGATGCAAGGCTACTATTGTTTGATTCTGAACATTTGAAGCTGTGGATCAGTGTTGAGAGGAGTTACTGAGGTTATTTCAAACATTTTGTTAACCTTATAGCAGCCTTCTCAAAGGAATGCTTGGCTGCAAACTACCTCTTATCCTGGGTGACAGAGAACATGAGAAAAGCCTTTGAGTACTGTTAGACTGAAGTCCAGGCAGCCACAAGTGCTGGTCAACTCATGTTGCCACTAGGTGATTAACAGTTGTTTATTTTTAGGGCTGAAAGTAATAGGCCATCCTAAGGCCAGTGCAAGATGATATCTGAATAATCTGTGAGTGCCTCGTAGTTTGCAGCAATCCTTTCTTTCTGTGCAGCTGTTTATCTGGTGTCAGTGCTCACCAGAAAGATAGGATATGCCAAAAGTGCATTTAACCAAGGAGGCAGAACTGTTCTTACAGCATTAGATTTTTGTTTAATAATTATTGTAAAATAGAACCAAACTAATCAGAAAAGTTGCTCAGCAAATGTTGATAACAGAAATCTTACTAAATAAAGGCACTATATACTTGTGTGTTTAGTATTTACTGAGCATAAATCTTGGAGGCAGCATTAAAGTGATCTCAAGACATTTTGAATGAATTATTAGACAGTTCTGTATTTTCAAATCCTTATACACAAATAATATGCAATAAAAAAAACAATGTAACAGATGCATTAACAAATGGAGGACAGCTCATCTGTGCTTCCAACTTCCCAGATCAGAGAATTAGAAGACCAAATAGTAAACCATACTGAGCATCTACACACAATGCAGTTTAGTAGTTAACTACCAAACATGCTATTGCCCATAATTAACAGGCAGAAGCATTTTATGTGTGATGCTGTACTTAAATTTACTGTCTCTCAAAATGTAAGTCACCTACCCGTACTAAGCAGGTAAAAGATGAAAAAGGAAGTGATGTGTCTGCTGTTCATTACTGTGGCACTTGATGCCCACCCAGAAGAAAGGCAAACACCTCTTCTGACCTTGAATATTCTCACTGCCTTTGGAATCCACTGGTAAACTTTAAGTGTGCCTGGCACACACTTATATTTAATGCCTGAAGCTCCTCAGCTTGTCTTTCAGTTGAGTCATATATCTGTTCATTTCAAACTGGTCCTGCCCCACTTCCTATTTGAAAATAATTTGAGATTTGGTCGTTTTTGAGAAAGGAATGCATCCTGAGATACACAAGTCTTATGTATCACCTGCAAAATATCCAGTCCCCCAAAAGAGACATTTTCACATGTGAAAGTTGGAGACTGTTGCAGAGACCAAAGGAGACCACCAAGACAATCTGTAGTGTTACATTCATTATTAGGTGAAGTAAGTGCATAACTGCAGATGAGCAAAGAAATCTACTTCCCTTTTCTGCCTTCTCTCTTTTTAACTATTTATACACTTACATATAGAGCTCTACTGCATGCAGCTTCTGAGAAATTATTTAGATTTATTTACAAGTTAGTTACTCCTTCTCAGTATATACCAATACTAAATCCAATTGCGTTTCAGCTTTTTTGCTTACTATGTACTGAACTTTTCTGGGTTCACCATCAAGATATAGAATTATGCTCAAAAGGAAGACATAAAAATATACATGGCAATGTGAGCCCTGAAGGAGGGAGAGGAAGAATCAGACGAAAATGCTATCACTTGTGAAACTTTAAAAGCAATGGCAGATTAGTTGAGTTAGCCAGTGACATAGTACAATCCATGCCTGATGAGAACCGAGGCAGAAGTCTGCAACACTGTAAAATCCCTTAGTATTAACATTTTCCTTCATAAAAATACACATTGGAAAAAAGTGGAAGACAGCAGGACTACATATTCTTGTGTCCCTTTCCTTTTCCTCCCTTTTTGCTTTCTTTGCCATGGAATTGTTAGATTGCTAGATAAATGAACATTGTTGGTTAGCAGACATTAAGGGCATCAAAGACAGCACTAGCAGTCTCATTTTAAGCAAAACAGAAAAAGTGTGACCTATGGAGCTCCTAGTCCTGCTTAATTTCAAAAACAAAACTAATAGAAAATAAAAGTAACAATAAGAAAAATAAACACCACTTTTCCCTTCAAATATATATATATATTAAACTTGAGTAAGAAGCTTGAAACGTCATGAATAATGAGTTTTACCAACCTTTCTGAGACTTGGCTAACTTCCACCTGAGCACAGCCACTTTGCTGTTTTATGGTTCTTACATTGCATAAAAGCTCAAAGTAAATTAAGTGATTAGTATCTGTTCTGACCAGCTGTCTCTCCCTCTCCCTTGTTAGCCAAAAATAGCAAGGTTTTTTTGTTTCTTAAAGTGCTTATTTTCCAGTCTTGTCCTTATATTTGTGACTGCAGTTTCAAAAAACACCATGGGTTCAAAACATAAGGAAGGATAGTAATTCAAAATGGTTCCTGAATTCCACAGGAACCTCTCAAGAAAGCTGTTTCACAGAAATTCACTTGTCAGGAACAGCCATAATGCAGCTTAAGGAGAGGTGATGACATAAAGTTTCCATCTGCTCTGACTTCAGTATGGATTATTGAATATGTTGAAGACACCTTCAACTTGAACTAAGTAATGGAAGACCAACATAGACAATGAAAAGATTCTTGTCAGTCCCCTCAGTTTACAGCACTCTTGCAAAAGAGATGGAGGTCTTCCTATCTGTTCAAGCTACACCATTAATAACTGGAAGGCATAAAGACACTCCAAACAAACCCCAAAAACACACCAAAAGGAGGAAAATAGTCAATAAAAAAGAGAGAAGAGAGAACAACTCCACCTCATTTAACACTCAGTCAACATTTACACAATTTCAACTGCTTCAAATTCTAGGATCTCTCCATATCAACTACTGACTTCTGCCAAAGATTTCAAAATGTCCTTCTGTACATTTAAGGTGTCACGCTTATACAAATCAGTATTTCTATGCTGGAGGCAAGTTTATAGTTTGTAGGTTTGTGCACAGCACACTAGTGTACCTCAGTTAGACATTACGTATTACTACACACCGATACAAATATACCCTGCAAGTCTGTCACCATCCTCCTGAAGAATGAGATGAATTCTCAATGGTATTTGAAGCTTTTCAGTCGTAAGTCTTTGTCATGTAGAATTACCTAGTGACAAAGTTATTTACATCCTAAGTGATGCAAACTGATTATCACTTGAAATAGTGTGGTATATTCTGCCCTCATTAGAAAAACAAGCTGCTGAAACACAAAAACCAACAGACCTAAAGTCCTTCCCTGCTCAGAAGATCGAGATATATAACTTGATGCAGGTTTGTATACATTTTTTCTCTCAAGCTTCCCTAGGCCTAAAGCACTAGGATGAACTGCTAAAGGAAAACTTACACAGGTATTGCATTTTTGCTGAGGGCAAATAGGGGTTCCAGTTTAAGGCCAGAATATCTCTGTTTCCACAGTTGCTAAATCCACATTAACATTTTTAAAAGCTATTTCTAAAGCCATACCAATAGATTAAGCATTATTTTTAGTTAAGTTCAAAGAGAAGTATGGCTTTGCCTGTTCTACCTGATTTCACTATGGCAACAGCAGAAAAATGGTAAATTCAGGAGATTAAGAGAACTATAATTCCAGCTGAACCAGCAAAAATAAGAATTATAAATTAATTTATAATTTCTTGATTACCTATAGGCACTCTTGAACCATTCTTTAATTAAAAAAATAATTAAGTCAGACCACATAGAAAATTATAGAAACGGTATAGAACAGCTTCTATGTGCTTAAGCAATGTTTCCACTTTAATGTACTTATTTGCTCTCATTTGCTTAACACCACCAGTGTTTAGTACTGTGCAAATTTATGGAAATCTGACTTTAAAGAGCTTTGTGATACTGAGTGATTTTTTAATTTTTGATATACTTAAACTGAAGTGCCTTGATGAGATTCTGGAATAAATGAAATAAAACTCAGTAGCATGTAATGATATCTTGTGACATGCTGTGAGGTAATATAGGCAGTAACATGTCATCACTGTGGGTAAAATAATCTGAATGCTTTCATTTTGGTTTACTTAGCATGGAAGTCTGTCCTATGACTATAAAAAACTATGAATAAAACCTGAAAGATATTTTTCCCCATAGGCATTTAAGGACAATTGTGCCATTGCAGAATACCTTACTTATATATTGCAGGAGTAGCAAGATTTATGTTAGAGGAACCCAAACTACATTTCACTTTTTAAAAAATGAAACAAGCCCAAACCAGACACTATGTTTAGACTGCTACTGTGTAAATACATAATTAAAAAAAAAAATTAAAAAAAAATCACAGCATCACAGAATGGGTCAGGTTAGAAGTGGCCACAGTGGGCCCTGCTCAAGCAGGGTCATCCCAGAGCACAAGGCACAGGTTTGTGTCCTGAATATCTCCAGTGAGGGAGACTCCACAACCTCTATGGACAATCTGTTCCAGTGCTCACTCAATCACAGTAAGGAAGTTCTTCTTCATGTTCAGGTGGAACTTTCTGTGACCTAGTTTCTGCCCATTGTGTCTTGTCCTGTTGCTTGGTACCTGGAAGAAGAGCCTGGATCCATTCTCTGACACCCTCCCTTCAAATACTGATAACACATTGTTGAGGTTCCCTCTCAGCCATCTCTTCTTGAGGCTGAATGGGGCCAGCTCCCTTGACCTGCTACCAATGCTCTTCCTAATGCAGCCCAGGATCTCACCGGCTTTCTTGGTCACAAGTGTCATGGTCAGCTTCCCGCCCCCAGTATAGGAAGAAGACTTGCTTAGTCCTCACATAGAACCTGCAGACAGGTCATTCAAAAAAGACACATAATACATATAGAGCAAGGCTACTGCAGTGTCCAGGAAAAAGAATTGTTGTTCATAGGAAAGACTAAATGAGTTTAGTCTTTCCAGCCTAGGAGAGTAAAGCTGAGGACAAGGTATTGTTGTCCACCAACAGATCAGGGAGACTAATGCACTGGGTCTAGAAAAGCTTCCAGTGAGACCTTTAAAATAGTTATTTGAAAATTCCACTTGATATGTTTAACAAATAGGTTGTAAGGTGTTTAGCACAGCTGGGAATTAGACACAGTGACAAAACTTTACATTTTTCTGAATGTAGTTCATAAAACTAGTAATACAAAATGCTCTTGAGCAATCTGGAATGATACCACCACTGCTAACAGAATTAAACAGACTCAAATGTCTTTTCTATGCCTCAGGACAAAAGAGAAATGTTGGTATAATATGACATATATTTGTAAAACAAGATACCAGAAAGTCACCCAGAATGAAGGAAAAGAAAGAGTTTAAAAAAATGTAAGATTAAAAGAAATCTCCTTTTGAAATGAACAATATGAATTTGAACCATGCTTATTTGCCCAGAGACATATCTTAAGTATTTACTTTTCATAAATAATAGTGGCTTGTCTGATTTTTATCAAAGCCAACATCTTCAAATTGCAAAGGTTCTCTACA
Source organism: Anthoscopus minutus (assembly GCA_013399455.1). Taxonomy (NCBI): domain Eukaryota; kingdom Metazoa; phylum Chordata; class Aves; order Passeriformes; family Paridae; genus Anthoscopus; species Anthoscopus minutus. Next base: position 16,495 of record VWYI01030322.1, on the reverse strand, counting down.
CTTGGAAGTTAAATACAAAAAGACATGGAAACTTTTCTAAGAAGTATTTGCAACTTTTCTAATTTAACTTTTTGTTTTTACAACACATACCACTACCTCAAGCTCTTCTGGTTCAGTGTTATCCAGATTGCTCCTGCCTAATCCTCAAGCCTAAAGCAACCAAAGGTATGTTGCAATAAATGAAACCACCACCAAACCTCAGAAATATGTAATAGCCTCATCAGTAGTTCCTTGTCCTAGTTTTCAGGGGCAAAAAAATTATTATCTTTAAGTAACACACATGCCAATCACATACTTTATAGACCCTGTTCCTCCCCTTTTTAAAAAAATTTAATTTATGAATTCTTCTCAAGGTCCTGGTTGAAAAGTACATAGCTCATAAGAGGTTCCTGGGACCAGGTGATCATCTTCTTATGCCTGTCCCACATAGAGAAGTGGACACATTGTGAATATTGCAGTTCATGAAGCTTACAACACATCTATTGCTAAGTGAAGGCACAAAATTCTCAATGGAGAGGTTGTGCCTGTAAACCAACTTCCTGGCAGAGGCAAAGTGTGACAGGTGGACAGTAACACAATCCCTGCCACCCCCAATAAGCTTGCCTGCAGTAAAAATAGCTGAGTAGGGCTGAACATTTTTTGGTTACAAATAGGACTAAATTTAACAGTAAAACTGAACAATGCAATAGCAACGGAATCAAATGTGACAGCAAAAACCCCATTTTATGCACACACTTTATTACCATTCTTAACTTTGTGTTTGTATAGTGAGTGAATTGATGCTTCAGCATGTCTAAAACTGAATTACAGAGATACATAATTTTGTCATTTTCTTTACAGTCACCTACGAAATGAAGGAGAAAAAAGAGAGTAGCTATTCTAGAAGTGCACACTCAATTCCTTTGTTTTATCTGTCCAATCACTTACAGAACAAAAATATTTATTTTAAGGATGAGCTATCAGATAGATATCAGAAAGATACCAGATCCAAAGTATGAAGAAAGAACCATCTCTAAGTACTTTCATATATTGCTTCTAGAAAGAATGCTCATTATTACACTGTTTCTGGGATAATTAAAAAATAAGAGGTATAAGAGATGAAAGTGATGGCACTTTCACATACTCTCACCGTAGGTTTTCTCTTTGTCAAGACAAAAATGTAGAAAGATCTGTGAACCAGAAGTGTTGTATGAAACAACTGGACAAAACTGAAATAAAGGTCCCAAATGCATTATGACAGAAAAGTAGAGCTAAACCATTATCCTCACTCAGCATCACCTGGCACTTGCCAACAATGCTTGCAACAAAGGCTGATGATAATCCAACAGAAACTAAATGAAGGCACTTATATGTTAACACAGTTTCAGAAATATAAATGATCTAAGACAAGTTATGTAAGGAGCAAGCAATTGCTTTTCCTGATTTTGTATCCAGAACTTAGTGAAACAATATGTATTTTAAAGGTTTTTCAAAAAAACAAGAGAAACAAATTCAACACTTTTATTGTACTATCAGAAAGGTGAGTTTAAATATGAAGATCCCAATTTACAATAAGTATCTTTAACATTAAAATGACTTTGAAAATCCTTCACCTTTTGTTCACTTCAGGATTTCCAGATGAATCTGAAAAAATCAGTAATTCTCATTTGGACTAACACATACTTAAATGGTCTATGTAGTTTAAATTTTATGTACTTTAACAATTTCTATATTCACTAAATTCTAACAAATAATTTTAAGAGATTGTCAGGAGGACACGCTTGATAGTTCAAAGCTTTTTCATTACTAAAATGAAAACACTTGATGAATTGTATAATTAAATGCCAATTTTAAGAACAGTACTTCAAAGTAGAGACCAAACTTGTTTTGGCATATTTCTGACGTACCTCTCTATGTTAACAAGGTTATCTTTAAACATGTCTTTTCGTTGTCTTTCCCTTAGTTATCACAATCATGGAATCATACATTGGTCTAGGTTGGAAAGGACCTCAAAGGTCATCCAGTTCCAAATCCCCTGCCATGGGCAGGGACACCTGCTCCAAGCCCCATCCAGCCTGGCCTTGAACACTTCCAGGGGCAGGGCATACACAGCTTCTCTGGGCAACCTGTTTCAGTGCCTCACCACACTCACAACAAAGAACTCTTTAATGCCCAAGGTAAACCTTTCTCAGTTTGAAACCATTCTCTCTTGTCCTGTCATTTTGTGCTCTTGTAAAAAGTCCCTCTCCATCTTTCAGGTATTGGAAGGTAGGCTCCTTTCAGGTACTGCAAGACCACAATTAGGTCACCCTAAAGCCTCATCTTTTCCAGGCTGAACACTCCCAATTCTCTCAGCCTTTCCTCACAGGAGAGGTTCTCCATCCCTCTGATCAACTTCAAGGCCCCTCCTCTGGACTCACTGCAGCCCATCCATGTCCCTCCTGTGCTGGCACTCCAGAGCTGGTGCAGCCCTGCAGGTGGGGTCTCAGCAGAGCAGAGCAGAGGGGCAGAATCCCCTCCCTGCCCTGCTGCCCACACTGCTCTGGATGCAGCCCAGGACACGTTTGGCTCCCTGGGCTGGGAGTGCCCATGGCTGGCTCGTGTCCAGTCTCTCATGAATTAATGCTTCCTTCAGAATAAGTGAGGGTAAATATTTGGCTCTCAAGAATGGTCTTATGGGAAATGTGTATTATGTTTACTGTTATTTGAAGATGAAATATCAACAGACTAAAATATTTCTTTAATAAATTATTTCTTTCAGTAAAAGCATCAATAGTTTGCCTGGTTTTAAAACACAATTTCACTACAATACACTGAAAAAAATACTAATGTAAAAGCTGTGCCATGTGCACATATTAAACCACAGCCTCCCAGCCCCTGGCATTAGGGTATTGTTAAAGGTCTGACAAACCACAGCTACAAGGAAATTCAGAGATCATAATGAAAATCTTTACTTATCACTTTGTGCCTAGATATAATTCACTGACTGTATTAAGGATAGGCCAATAACTCTGTCTTTGTAGGTTTAATACAAAACCATTAAAATAGATGGTATCTTAAAAAAAAAGTAAGTAAACATTAAGAATGTTGTGAATACATACATATATATTACACAGAACTGTTTATATTATGTGGCATTTTTTCACAACGTGTGGGGTGTAAAATGGTTTTGATTACCTCACTAAAACACAAATGAAGAAATATTGACCATTCAGTCAGGAGTAGCAGGCATTGGACTGTATGATAGGGACCTTCTAAATACAATTGAAGAAAATGTACCTCATAAATAATGCTCTGCCCATTAAGGCAAAGACAGTCAACTGACACTTCACAGGATGCAATATGAAAAAACAAAGGGCCTGCATGATGACATGGAAATTATTGCAATAGTTCAAAAAGAAGAGAAAACATTAATGAACAAAAACTTCTCTTTTCTCAATATATAATATTGTTTACTAGTTCAGATTTTTTCTCCCATTTTGAAGCATTCCCTCTCACTCATATTCCCTTACATGAACGGAAGGTAAACAGATGTGCTGAAATCTCTCATGACACTAAAGCATCTCACAGTTGTTTGTTTTAATTTCTGGCATACATTATGACCCGTACTTAATGGATCCTCTGGTTTTTATGCTATTTTGATATAATCAGCATGTATTTTAGTCCTTGATCAGCAACTCCATTTGTCTTTTATATCACAATTTGACATCAGTGCAAGAAATGGGATGAGATGCTAACAAAATTATATAGAATTACTAATAGTTGATCATTAATTATATTTGCAATACATGACTTGTCAGAATTAGATTTAGCAGTAGGTAATGAATGCTTCTTGTACTTCCATAAATATGATAGAAAAAAAGGTTGCCTCAAGGATAAAAAAAATTTGCAATTACCAGTTGCTAATCACACCTGAGGATTATTGGTCTTTCTGACTACAAAGTCAGAGATGACATTAGATGCCTCTTTACTGTTACCAGTGACTTGGTGATCTCAGGTGGATCTTCAGTAAACAGTACTTCTAACAAAACTCTGTTGTAACATTCTCAAAACTCAGCTTGGTCCCAAGGAATTACTTTTCCCGTTGTTATTCCCTATTGTGCAGACACCAGAGAAACAATGCAGAATGAGCTGTACCACTCACTGCTTGGCTGAGCAAGATCTGGAAACTCACCCCATAACATTCCATTTGACATCAGACTCGAAGAGCTTTAGCTCAGAAGTTAATCTCAACAAAAGAACTCAAATATTTTTTGATATAGCAACATTAAAATTTAGTCATTTTTGACCAAAATGAAGACATTTTTGAAGAAACTTTTCAGTTCAGTTTGCTGAAACATATTTCAGCATTAAATAGCATTCCCCCTGATCCCCCTCCTCTTTCTTTTAACATGTTGGCATGTGGTTAGACTCTTAACTCCAATGAAGTACTAAAAAAGAGTGGAGGACAAGTTTCTCCAGAGCCACAACAGCTATGCACATTAAATACAGACCATTGCAGGACTGCAGTTGTTGCTTTGTTAAAAATTACAGGAGAGAAAACATTTCAAGTTCACCCAAATAACTGATATATTTTCAGCTGGACTGAAGTAGACATTTCACTTTGCCTTTTATAGCAGAAATGTTGAAACTTAGCATAACTTTGTTCTCTGTCCAAAACTGTCCCAACAGTCAACAATAAAATTCCTCAACAAATTTTCTGGAGTGACAAGGATTATTTTTAAAGAAAAGGAAGAAAATTACTATAAGAAATCAAAGAAACAGGTCATTTTGATAACCAATAACCAAAAGAAATGTTTTGGCAGAAATTAACTTATCTCCACCGCAGCCTGATGAAGCTTTTCAGATTTTTAGTACTTGCTTATCTTTGTTAATATACTCAAGCACGCATATATCTTCTGAGAGTTCTGCTTTAATGGTTCAGCTGACAGGATATGCTAAAAGACACCAAAAAATTAGTAGCAAGTTTGATCTCCATTAACAATGCTATCCACATTTAGACTTCAAAAAGTGCAGGACTGATCCATATATCAAAACAACCCAAATTAAATATGTGAAAAATAGACAAATCATTAAATCACCAACCCCACAAAACCCCAAATTGGAGGTAAGCTTCATACACAAATGAAACATTTTCAGACACACAACTTCAACTCAATACTTATTTTCCAGTTCTCTCTCCTGTCTTTTAACTTTAAAGTTGTTTATAAATTATATATGAAAAGATTCCCAGGAAATAAAGCCAGAATAGCACTAAGCTGATGATTTATGTATTGCTGTGGTAACATAAAAACCAGGTACAGTTATAGATATGCTTACATATACATGAATAAATGTATATGTTGGTGAAAGAGAGTATGCTTATGATGGGACGCTCCATACTAAAGTAATCTTGGCTAAATTTTGACTTTCTTCATGACAAGGCAAACATAGTGAGAATCGAATAACATTACAACCAACTCTGTGCACCACCCCTGCTTTCTAATCCAAACATTTTACCATTTGGTCAATCCATATTAAAATAAATACAGTTTGTTTTTCCACTCCTGCACATCTCTTCCACTAAATTTAAAGTGTAAATTTATTAAATTGATTAAAAAAAAGCATAGGATAAATAGGAGTAATTTTCCCTTTTCAGAGTGAAGTATGACTGCTTTTCATTATAGTTTAATGAGATTTACCTGAATTTCATGAGGGCAAATACTTTCTTTTTCGAATTAGATTCATTAGGAATTCAACACAATATATAAAAGAAATGTGAATATTTGTTCTGGGCTACTTTTTAGTTTGTTTTGTAAACTGAACAGATCATACAAGTTCTTTTCAGTATAGCAGTTGATTCCGTATGTGCAGAATCAATATGAATATTATAGTACAACTTTTATTACAGAACAAACTGACTTAGGCAAGACATTGAATTGTGTAAAAAGAAAGCTGCATATTTTCTGAATGACTGACTTTTAAGAACAAAACAATACAGAAAGCACTGTTAAAATGGGTATTTCTGTAATACATTTATAACTTGGCAAAAAACCACTCCGCTTTTGCTAAACTGAAGTTATTTGCAATGAAGTTCATCGCAAAACAGTTTTTTACTCTCAGTAATCAGTTTGGAAAACTGAAAGTTTAAGAGTTTATAATTCCCCTGGTCAAAATTTTTAATTTGTTAGTCTGATTCAATCAATCATTCTAAACATTTTTGTGTGCTATAACTTTCTTTAAGCTTCAAGAGCTTTCTCCTAGCTGTTTAACCACTGATATACCTTAAGAAAACCAATGTATTTGCTTATATTTAAGCCCACTTGCTCTTGGATACATTAGGACAAACCAACAAGATGTACTGCAGACTGCACTTCCTTCTCTTCTACTGAAAGTGCCTGATCACACAAAGTACTTAACTTAGAAGACAATACTTCAGTTGCTTCAAGGAGGAAAGTATAATATACATATACATTTTACCCACGATCAGATCATGTACCTGAGAGCAGTGCCCAAAAGCTTCTTGAGCTCTGCCAGGCTGGTGCTGTGACCACTGCCCTGGGGAGCTGTTCCAGTGCCCAAACACTCTCTGGGTGAAGAACCTTTCCCTGATACCCAACCTAAACCTCCCCTGGCACAACTTCAGGCCATGCCCTCAATTCTGTCCCTGTTACCACAGAGAAGAGATCAGTGCCTGTCCCTTCTCTTCCCTTCACAGGAAGCTGTAACTGCAGTGAGGTCTCCCTGCCATCTCCTCTTCTGCAGGATGAACAAAACAAGTGATCTCAGCTGCTCCCCATATGGCTCCCTCTCTAGACCTTTCACCCTCAGCAGTATCAGCTTATAGAAGCCAATTTTTTTTATTTTTATTTTTTTTTTACCATTTTACCATTACATTTGTGTTTTGAAACTACACTAGATAGTTCCAGTTAGTACAGTGAAGATCCACCATTTTTCCTGCACTACAGAATACATCCATGTTTTTTATACTCAGGTTTTGTCATATTGGATGTGTTTTTCATAGAACAGGATTATTAATTTCCAGGATCTGGGAAGTTTCAAGCCACTTCAATTTATTTAGAATGCAGTATATTAATTTCCAGTAACCACAATATGACAAAACCTAAACATTTTGTCTGTTCTGCATTTTTCCATTAACCACAATGTGACTAAACCTAAACATTTTGTCTGTTCTGCATTTTACTTGCTAACAATAAAATAATCACTTCCAATTACAATAAATTAAATTCCAATTACAATAAATTAAATTCAAATTGACTTTGTAATGTACAGTGAGACTGAAATAAGTGCTAACACTAAACATCTACAAAGCATGTAATTAATTTTAGGAAACAATGTTTTTAGGAAACATTATTTGCTTTGAATAACTCAACTGATTTAAAATAATCCTACTTTGAAGACATCTGGCTATATCAAAGGGTTAATTTAAGCAGGAAAATAATTTTTTGACATATGACTAGATAACATGAGACTCAGTAATAAAAAATTCAAGTCTTTCTTCTGCTGTTTCTCTTCCAGATTAATGAAACTTTTATGTTTGGTATTAAGTTGTGTCTTGATTTGTTCCATTACTGCTGTCAGGCTACTCTTCCACCCCCAGATGTTGGAATACTGCTCTAAGATAACTGATTTTACTAGTGGGACCATAACAAGAACAATTTGCTTACACAGCAATGGATATGGTAGTCTGCTATGAAACACCCAGGCTAGAGCCAGGGCATGGAGCTGAAGTACACAGACTAAGGGCAAGTGAAGACCAGACTGAAAATACTGCTACTTGTCAAAGCTGGTTTTAAGAAATCGGAAGCACACAAACAGGAATGCCTCCCTACCTCCCCACTTCTTTCTTCTTTTCCAGGAAACATTAGTATTCTCTGTCCTGTTTACAAACTCAATTTTTCAGAAGAGAAAACAAACAGTATGCTTTCTAGTTCAATTTCATGAGTCTGAGTCTTTCTTCACTGTCATTACATTAACACAGGAAGGAGATAAGAATGTTGCTAATAATGAAAAAGACCTATGCCCTACATCAACCTTTTATGAAACTGGGCTTCTGTAGAAATTCTCATTCCAGATACTTAGAAGGCAATGAGAGTCAGTAATTGTTCATATTGGAACTTTTACACTTCTTTTTAGGTAGGAGAAGCAGCTGATATTATTCTAGCCCACTGATGGTCCTCCTTGTTATCAGTGCACTTTAGTACATGGTAGAGAAACGTGGTCACACACCCCCATGCGCTAATCAAGTCTCTCACACCTAGCTTGTACTTTTAAAGCGGGGTCTTATGGAATTCTGTGCGCAGCTGATGTTTGCAACACAAAGTAGCATGCATGGAGTCAAAGGGCAGTAAAAGGTTCTGTGTTCCAGCTGCACAATAACTTGCCAGGATTTACAAAACGAAACCATAGTGGGCAAAACTTAGTTAATGCTACTATTTAATAGAAACATTGCCAGGTAAAGGTAGTACAGGAAAACCTTTTATGACCTACTGCTTGTATTTCCCCTCGTAGACATTATACTATTTGTTAGTATTCTACTATAGAACACTCAATGTTATTCCAGCTCTTTTTATACTTGGGTTATTGATACCCCAAGTGCTAGATCACAGTTTGCTACTGCTGTAATCATTTTCAGCCAGCCCTGGGACTTGGAAGATCCCAGTGCAGATCCACAGTGACTATGGTCCCCAGCTGCCTGCAGTTCACCTCAGTATGGCACTGAGCTCTTGCTGTTGCCTATGTAGAAATTGTATGATCCTGCACTTACCATGATCATGGTAGTTTGTTACCTGCCTGCTGCTTTCTCACAGCAAGAGCTGCAACTATTCCAATATAAATCTGTAAATCTGGGATTAGCTTAGAGCTCTGGTGAGATGATCACACCTGTAACTGACAAAATATATCACTTATAGGCCCCCAATTCCAACACTAAAGGAAAACCTTGAATCCAGATTGCAAGACGTGGAATCATGGGCAACTTTTCTCCTGGCAAAGATGTGAATTCGTTTTCAAAACTCAGGTAGTTAGGGTCCAATATGAATAACAGAATCCATAGTAGTAAGTTACTGCATATTTTGTAACAATCATCTATTGTAAATATTTCTCAGTTAATAATTTAGAATAAAAAAACAAGCTAAATTACATCTTGGAACCTAGGTAAATGGAACAGATACAAGCAAAATCATATAACCAAACAGATAAAATAATAATAATTAGAAAAATATTATGCCAGGGAAAAATTACTCAACTTCTACCCTCAAAAAACCCTACAATCATAAAAACCACACTTTGATTTATAAAGCATTTATAGCCTGTTAGTCAGTTAAATGGGAGAAAAAAATCTGCACTAAAGCTTTAAGGGATACTTTGGGACAATAACATCCTCATTAAAAAAAAAGGATACATCAAAATTCTTCAGTTAAAAGGTTAAGTGTTAGTCTCTGTGTAGTTGATAAATGTTGGGCTAATCTAATCAGTGGCTGTAAGAGGCGATGCCATCAGATAGTTGCCCTGACCTGTGCTTCTTACGTTTTTACAAAGTCAGATTTAAGAAAGATGTAAACTTCAGGCCTTTGACCTAGCAAGGACCTTTCTCGTGCCAGCCTGGTGTTCTGCTAAACAGACTGAGAACTTTCAGCTGAAATCAGGAACACGTGCATTTCACTAATACAACACATTACTTGGAAATTAAAATGCAACGTGATCAAGTGCTTTAGGATATTTTAACAGTTAAGAATGCAGCTAGGGAAAAAAAAGCTTGTATCTGTGTTTTGATTTGGGGAGGGGGAAAGGATAAATTAAATTGCATTCGTTTTCTTAGAATATGTAGGGAAACAAAAATTCAGTTCATTAGTTCATGCATGACTGACCTAGGGGAAATAAGGAGGTAGTATGTGTCTTTATGACATGTGCCACTTATTAGGTAAGTAGGTTTTATTACTTCCAATTGAACTAAGTTAAAACTAATTAGACGGTAGTTAAATTACAATCTAAATATAATAAACCCAAATAAAAATAGCAAATGGCATTTTGGTTATCAATATTGTTCCTAAATGCAGTTGATTATTTCCAGTAGTATGTGTATTGATTATTTCTACATATTGGAGTACCAAGCTTTGCCAGCTGCTGGAATGGTAGTTTAATGCTACATACACTAACTAGAACAGACTTTTCACAAATGCCATATTTAGTCAGATTAATTTATTTAATTTCTGTCTTCTACTGATACTTACACGTGTCTCCATACACTACATATGAATCTGGACTCTGTACAAACCACAATCCATCCATCTTTTTTGACTATTATGGAATGATAGTATAGTAAAATTGACAGGGAGACCTAGTGATACAGTTTCTAATTACTATCAGCATCTCAGATCAGTGCTGAGATTTTACACTTGATAATATATGAAAGATGCTTGTAGTACCCATGCAGATGTAGTACCCATGCACACTTACAAAGTGTGAAGAATACGTATCTCTATTTCACAGATTATGTATCATTATTTATCAATAAATGTATCTACACACATAAATATATTTCTTCCATCTCCACTACCTACAAAATAACCATCTACCTACATTTTTGGCTCATAAAGCTTATATCTTGCATTCCCAGGTTTTAGACTTATGAGTAGGAAGTAAAATGAGTAGGAAGTTCAACTTGGATTAGCCAAAGACTGCAAGTCTCTCTTTTTGATACTCAAGCGTAGAACACACAAACTTATGGATCTCCATCTTGTACCAGATGACCAACCAGAAAAAGTGACTTTTGTTGTTTTTTCCTTCTATCTGGAAGATGCTTCTCCTGATCTTAGAGTACCAGAGTCTATTTAATTCATGGTTGACCAACTTCCTTGGTTTCCAGAGAAACAAAAACACATATGGAGAAAGAATGATTATACTTATTGGATTGGAGAGTTTAGAGGATTATTAAGACCACATATTGGGGAAGTGCAGTTCACATAATTTTTATTTCTTTTGCAAGTAAAATATTTAGCAAAACCATGCAAAATCTTGGTTATATGTAGTTATATAATACATAATTATATTTACTTCCTCTCTATGTAAATCTGTTTATATTTCAACCTATATATTGCCCTAGGTTTTCCATCACTTATTTGTATCCGCTAGTACACAGGCAGTGACTGCGTCTTTGGAATAAAATAAATAAATATATTGCAAAAATGTAGAATGGGCAGTTGGCATTACACAGTAGAAAACGTCTTAAACATTTGTTTTTGGATGAGGCAGTTCTGCATTTACAAATTGAACATGGTATCTTGTACTCCTGTAAAAACATTTCCTTCTACAATTTAATAAAGAAATAGGACAGAGCAGGAAATTTTCCTAATGGTTGTCAGCTTAAAAAAAAATCTGATTTAGTAACCATGAAAACCAAAATGTGTTACTATCTACTTTGATTTCATTAATTCAAAGCAATGGGCAGAGTATAGGTTAAAATAGTTTTATATTTGCAGATGACTTTACCCTTAAGGAAACCCAGAACTATGACATACACATCCCATAAACGTATGTGGCAGTATCTGCTGTAACAGAAACAGAACCGATAGGCACAGATCTGTTTCCAGTTTTGCTGTAAAGGATTTTGTTCTGCATTTCTCAATGCAGATACTCAATGCAGGAATTGAGATTGGCGTTGGCTATATTGGTTATACTTTGGTCAGATGAAGAAAGAATTAAAAAACCAGAGTTTTACTCTTCTCACATAACTTTCCATGGAAAAAAACCCATTTTCTTCACTGACGTTATGTTATACTTTTTAATATACTAACATAGACCTATGCACCATAATAGAATGACAATATTTATAAGAAGCCTTAAGTATATAGCAATACAGAATCCTGACATGTACTAAATGGTCTGATAATGGAAAAGTCTCTATTATTTCCCTCAAATTCAATGTAAAACGTTATATATCTATTTAACATTTTTCAGAATTTAAGCAACATTTTTGCTTTTACTTTCATTGAAGAGTACAATTATTTAATTCAAGTTGCTACAAATATTATCTAATCCAGATAAAATTTTTTAAAGAATAACTTGTTCTGACTCTTTTGATCCTAAGATTTTTATACTTAGCTAAATTAATTCACTGCATAATGAAATATTCTTCTATGTACAACCAGAAATATATTGTCCTCATTCTTTCTCAAATAAGTGTTTATTGCCCAAGGCGTAACTTCTGTCAGTCCTGCTAAGTTCTAATATCTTTTGTGAGAAAAGAAATAGGCAATGGCCTTCAAAAATTTTTTTTAAAAAAGAAGAAATCTTCTTCCTCTAAGACCAGCAACTAAATGTGATGAAAACACTGAAATACCTTCTAAATCAAATGAAATCTCTTATTGAAGGAAAGATATAAAAGGTATTATGAGGGATATTTTTTTAGCTAGCAACATTAGAAGATCAAGGTATTGTCACTATATTGAGAAAAAGTCTCCCAAACTCCTGGTGCCATTGCAATACAACCCACACTCTTATGAGACACTTCCTTTGACCTTCCTTTTCTGACTGACATACTTGTTAGTCTTTGTAACCTTTGTGAAGTTCCAGCCCCTTGGCCTTCCTGATCCTATCCCTGCACAACCATGCAGTATCCCCGTTATCTTCCAGGTTACCTGCACCTGCTTCCACTGCTTTTTGCCCCTTAGTTTTATCAGCAGGTCCTCACTCAGCCATGCCAGTCTTGCCTTCCTTGCTCGATTTCCCAGGCACGGGGATGGAGAGCTCCTGCGCTCTATGGCAAGTAATGAAAGACCTGCCAACTCTGTTCTGCTCTGTTCCACTCCCGTCCTGTCCCCCAGGGCAGTTTTCCAGATAGTCCTATTGCCTAACTCCTTGAAGAGCTTTAGCTTGATTTCCTAAAAATTCAAGGTCCTGACTTTACTCTGTGTATGACTCATATCCCTCAGGATTTCACCACTGCACAATCACTTTATCCCAAGCTGCAATATTCCAATCTTGATGTTCCTGACTAGCTTGCTTGCATTGGTGACTATCAGTCCTCTGGCAAGGCTGTGTATTACCTGGCTCAAGAAATTATGCATTCCAGGAATCTCCTGGACTGCCTACATTTCACAGTGTTACTTTTCCAGCAGATGTTGGAGTGGTTGGACTCTCCCAGTAGGACAATAACCTGAGAGTGTAATGCCTTCTGTAGCTGGAGCAACAAGTCCTCATCAATAGCTTCCCCTCGACTGGACAGCCTGTATTAGACACCATCCACAACATCCCCTTTGCCGCTGTATTTGGTTCTTACCCATAAGCTTTCGACTTGCTTGTGGCTGTTCTTCAGAGAGAGTTCCTCACACTCAATCCATCTCTCATTTAGAGGGCAACCTCTCTTGTGCAGGACAAGCACCCTGCCCATCTAACCTTGGCATGTCATTCCACAACTTATCACAGGCCAGCCTGATCTTATCCCTTCCTCCATCATAAGAGGAGGAAGCTCTTTCCATAAAACTCATTAACCCAACAACTGTCTTCTAAAGAAAGATTAATTCCATCTGATGCCAGCAAGCCTGATGCTGTGTGGATCATCACATTATCAAACATTCCAAAATCTTGACAGTGAGATCAGCCATGGACCCACATGCTAATAGACACTTTAGCATATGTTGGTAATTTCTTTACTTCTGCTGGAGAAACTTCCCAGAAAATAATTAGGAAGAATACTTGGCAAATTTAGATAAACATGTAGGACAAGCGACCACAATAAAGGAGATTCAGGTGTGGACGTACTATACTTAAAGGATCACCTCATATGGGTGAGGTCATTTTTCTGTTTGTTTGTTTTGTGGAGAGGGCAAATACATTTATAATCTCTGACTCAATGATCCATCTTGCAAATTTACAATATCCTTCAATTTACCAGCATATTTCCTCAGCAAAATCACTACAATACAAGAAATGTTCAGATACTGGGAATCAAGGGCCAAGTTCCTGGCTGGCCTAAATTACGTTTCCTTCAAATCAAAGTGATGAAACTCAAAGGGCAAGAGCATAACTCCAGAAAAAATGAGGAAAGAGTAATGGATACGGATGGGGGAGCAAGACATGTATCAATAAAGCAGTCTTAACTTTACAAATATGGCACAGAAGGATTCTAAAGTCTATTCTAAAATCTTTATGCAAGAAAAAACAAAAAGTTCTGCACTAGCTTTAAAATCTCCAAGAAACAGTACATTTAGTAAAATGAAGGAATCAGAATCTAAGAAAAACAGTAAAATGAATATTTTCAATCCAATTTACTAACAGAACAATCCCTGCCAAAAACAACAAGTTGATACTTCTCAGTTGATACTAAATCTGTGCTCAATTCATGAACATATTTAAAGAATTCAAGAGCCTGCATCAAGAATTCAGAAGGCATAGTGCAGTACTGAAATAATGCTTTAATCATACTTTGGCTTTTTATCTCAATGAAAATAAACAGGTAAGAACCACTGGTATGAAAAAGCCTTTCAACCAACACCACCAACCCAAAGCCATCTAAGGCTTCAGACTCCTGAAGGCATAGATAAAAAGACCTCCTATCTGTGGGACACAGAACTGATATTTAATTCTGAAACGCTGCATTTTTTAAAAATCACTTTGAAAAATTACGTTCTGCTGAGCAGTAAAAAAAAAAAAAAAGAAATTCACAATACTTTTGTGTCATCAGTAACAGTGTCTTAGATGTCAAAACCATAGAACCAGAATACATTCCAAGAACAAGCATCAGGAAATGAACTTTAAGAAATTTTAACTGTTCAGTAGGGAGAAAGGGTAGGATCAGAGGCTTATGTTTTATTGGTTTTGTCCATGAGAAATTAAGTACTTTACTTATCCATAAAAAGGATGCAGGCCAAAATCATAAAGAACATGTTAACACCGCTGGCTTGTAATCGATGCAATCACAGTATTGCTATCTAAATTTTTGTTTACGTTTCAACAGATTGGTGTCTGCAGATCATGCTGTCTTACACTGCCGTTCCTCTGTAACCTTAACCATTATTCCTACTGTGTAAAGTGAAGCACAAATTTAAGGTGACAAAGCACCAGTTGGCTGATGTGAAGTATGCTACGAAAGCAGAAACCTCTGAAAGCTTCACAGCCATTATGAAATAACTGACCTATATGAAACTGCTACCATGGTTCACAAATTTATTGTCAGGTTCCAGCCTCTAGCTGTTCTCTGATTGTTCTAAATACTTGACAAACTGAAGCCTTTTCACTTTCCGCTGAAATTGCCTCATCTCCCTGTCAGAGCGCCATGGGGGACTCCATTACTTTTCTGACTCCTTTCCCCTACTGACAAGTCATTTAGCTGGCTTCTTGTTGTGAAGGCTGTCCATGTCAAATTAGCCAGGGCCCCTATTGTCCTTATTACCACTCGAAAAGCCATCATGAGTAATGCTACGGGGTCCCTCAGTTGTCATCATTTGTCAGAAAGAAAGGGAGTGTGGTTACATATAGCTGACAGGTAATTTCAGTGTCTACAATTACCCCAATTAGTCTTGTCATAAACAATTCGATAAATGCACACCAATACAAACAGATAAACACACCAAGGTTTCTCACTATTAATGCCATGTAATGGATAAATCAGTGATATAACGCTATATTTTATTTATTTCTTTAAACTATTCTCAGCTGCAAGCTGGCAGTTGCTACCTGGTCAGCACAAATTGTACTATCTACTTTCATTAGCTCATCACCACAGAAGCATATGAAAGGCTGTGACAAAATTCATTTAGAGAGAGCACGAAAGAGCAGATTGCCTAAAGCAGGTGTTATAACAAAGATAAAACAAAGGTTTTCTTTTGTCAGTTCAATGTCTCAATGAGCTTTAAAAGAGACTATTTCATCCTTAAAAACAAACATAACATAGGACAGTAACAGAAAGAGAAAGAAGTGAAATACATTTCTTGCTTCCCACCATTTCCCAAGTCAATCAGCAGGTGGGTCTTCTGACAATATATGCATCAAAGCCTCATTTGCCAAGGTGGTCACAATATTAAACAAATTCCACATATTTTTTCTATTTTTAAAAATATACATCATGCAATGCCATATGGCTCCTGAAAGATCTGATAATTATTCCACATAATATACAGCACAATCCCTGATGTTCCTCCAAAGAATTATTTGAGAACAGGTTTAGTAATTCCAACTGCCTGGACAGTCTGGAGCACTGTGCTAAAGTCCTGTGGAGCATAAAATATTGATGATGTTGACTGCTCTTCTAAAACTCCAGGTAGACCTGTTACAAACACAACACTGAAGAAGGCAGATTTAACAACATTTATATTAAGCACTAAATTACACATTGCCAAGCTTATCCTTGTGATCCACCTAAACAGAAATTTTGACATCTCTAGAGTCCACGGCACCCTGTCTGTTTGCTGACCGTAGGCTGAAGTGATGGCTGGAAAACCGAACACAGACATGTTGTTGTAGGAAATTGCTTTTGGCAACTATTTGTTCAAACTCAAGATTTTTTTTAAACCAACAC
>VWYI01030321.1:15397-33492 GCA_013399455.1 Anthoscopus minutus | reverse complement strand
TTCACCATTTTTTCCTTGCTTTTCTCCCTTAGGGAGAACACAGATGCCAGAACAGAGTATCCTGAGCTAGCAGTCAGAGATATGCTGCCAGTATTAAATAATAGTGACCTAGTCTAGTCTCAGAAACTCACAAATTACAAACACCTGAACTACTTACAGAAGCCAGGAGAGTAATTTGCCGAATTTTGCTTGTTCTCTCTGCTGAGAACAAGGTGGCCAACACAGCCAGAATATCAACCCATGGCAAAGACATATTTAGTTTCTTCTGCTAGTCTAAGGAATTATAGTCCAAAGATTTTTTTGACATATTTTTTATCAAAAATAATGTTTTACAGTTGTGTGCAGCCACAAGGAGCTTAAGGAAACACCCCAATGCTGCTGAAGTTAAATGTTAAAGAGACCTGACAGGAAAAAACTTATTCCTATACCTCCCAGAATTTATCAGTCTTACCTTCAGGTAATATCAAAGTTTACTGCAATTTATTCAAAGTAGTCAAAATTAGGTGCATGCATTTGTGTATTGATTTTCTTACTATTTCACATTTTTCTGTTCCTATTTCACATTCCTCCTCACTGAGTGAAGACATGGTGAGCGCTTGTTTCTTCAAGGCCATTTTCCTGACAACGGCTATTGAGTTCACAGAATGACAGTGCTCAAAGCATTTATGATGTGAGCCAGATGCTGAAAAATCAAGATGATGCTGTGGATTTTTCCAGGATTCTGTATTCTATGCAGCAGCCGATCCCTAATAACCTTCCAGGATTTCTTGTAAGCCTCAAATCCCTTCTCAATAAGGGTGCTTATACAAAACCTCAGCAGTCATGTTAGTGTTTCAGCTTAGAGCATACAAAACCTTATGTGCAAATCCATGTGCAGTTTTTACTGCTATTCATGGGCTTTCTTTCCCTGGCACCATTATCTCTAAAAGAAAGTGTCTGAAGTGTTTTCTGTTTATATCTCCCAGACCAAGACAGTCTATTTCACACACAAACCTAGCTGAATAGCACAAGAGTCACTTAGTAGTAACAGAACGGACTGATTTGGATCTCTGCCTTCCTGAAGACATTTAATTTCATTTCATCATTTGCATTTTTCACATGACAGTATTGTAAGCAACAGACAGTNGACAGTATTGTAAGCAACAGAAAGTCAAAGGAAACTGAAATGAAAGAACTAAAAATGCATGTTCAAGTTGCTTTTTTAAATACAGATATAAGGATTTGCACTGAATGCATGTTATAAGTAGTGTGTGTTCCTATCATATATTTAAAGAGGGAAAATGGGATGTTATTCTTCTTATTTATATAAATATGTATAAATATATAGATTTTTATATAAATATGTAAAACTATGTGGTTTATTTCCAAAATTTTAATATTTAATTGTTTCTCTGTCTTTATGCAGAATTTGTTACAGTTACACTTTTTAATTTAGAGCAGTCCTTCACAGTTAGCTCTCCAGTAATCTTCATCAGTAATAAAAGCAGCTTTAAAGAGGATCCTATGCTGTTTTGGAAAATATCATGCTGAGCTAGCACTGTGTATTGACCTATGGTTAAAGCTAAAATTAAAAACTGTGTTTTAGGCTTGCTAATTCATCTTCTTCCACTCCATAAACCTGACAGCTGTGTTTGGAGGTTGATATGAGATCCCATCCATGCTTTGTAGACAACCAAAGGTATGACAACTTTCAAATTTTTCATTCTATGAGACTCAGTATTAGGTAGGGGACTCAGAAAAGCCGAACTTTAAGGCAAGTAGTCTCTCCTTTCCTAAGTGATTTCAGTATCCTTAAATCATCTTCTAGCTCAGCAGGATTGTGAAATCATTGTGAAAGCCTATTATTCATTCTGTGAAAGCCTTTTCCCTCTAACTGTGTGCTCTCAACCTGAACTGTTCTTATACTTTCTTATTTTGCATTGTGCACCTGTCTGGCGCATAAAATTATAATCCATCCTGACATCACCTGTATCTTTTAGACATTTTATGTTTCCACTAGGGCATAACATCTTACATTTTGTCCCTTGGGCACTATCAATACAGATTATATTGAATTTCTATTCTGAAATTATCCTTGAATTATTGAAGAAATAAAAAAAGAAAAATATTTTGCATCCACATCTCAGTGCTAAAGGGAATAGTTTACCATCATGGAAAAACACAGGAAAGGGAGATCTTGCTTTCTGGGTTATCTGCAAATGCAGCAGGCCTGGGAGCCACTGGGCTTCCCCATGTTATTCAGTATATTATCTATTGGTCTGAATTCCTGGGAGACCTTCACAGGTCTCTATGTTACCACTCTAGGTAACACTCTAATGATTTAGAGTAACCAATTTGACATTGTAAGTTTGGCAAGATGTACAAACAGCATGTCTGCACTGTAAGTCTGGTCACAACAGCAGTCCTAGATTCACAAATAGTGTGAATAGTGCACTGCATAAGTCTAGAAGCATTTAGAAAATTATCAGATGCACAAAAAATGTGATTTATTGATGGTGGTGACAGAATAAGGTTCAGAAATTGCTGTTGCTAAGTATATTGGTAACAGAAAGCACAGACAATATTATTCTCATGTAATAAAGATGGGTTATTTTTTTCCCCTGAAATATTTTTCACTTGTGTTAATTCTTTAATTTTAATATGACCCTCTCTCCCCAAAAAGAGAACAACCTGCCAAACACCAGATATGAGAACAAGAAAAAGTAGAGGAAACAGAAGGAATACCATATACCAACTGTTTTTTAAAATGTCCTGAATGCCATATTTATCTAGGTATACTCTGGTGCAGGTCACCTAGGAGATCAATATTTTTCAGAGTCCTTTGAATTGTTTAGAATCTCTTACATAGCTTACATAGCATACAATAATTTCATTAATTGAATTAATGATTAATTTGCTGTATATTATTGCCTAATTTGCTAGGCTTTAATAGATCAAAGTCATAAAATATCAAACTTCTGACTACAGGATATAAAAATGATAAAATATTAAATCATGTACAATCATATGTCTGTAAGCTGTATGTCAGATAAATATGAAATCTCTAACTACTGGTGGTGACTATGTAGTCCATACAGCAAATAGAGTCTGGAAAATGACTCATGAATTCTAAAAATAGCTATATAGGGCTCAATTAATTTGGCAAAGGTGAACCTGTAGTGACACTTGAGACAGAAGCTGGATCATGACAATATGATCAAGTTTGAGGCAACCTAGAAAAAGATTATATTTATATTGTAAATGTGAATGGGGCTTAAGACACTCAGTCTTATCTGTTTAGCATGGTCATCATGCAGCAGGAGATCCTAAGGATCTTTAATATCTTACATAAGGAACTTAAACTCAGATGCTTACCAGAATCTCAGGACATTAACTTATGAACATTTGTGGGAGTCAACCTGACTAGAACACAAGGTCAGCTGGATTTCACCCCTGATAAGCTGAGCCTTCATCTTAAGCCCTGGGAAACATTTGTTTCTTCAGGAGGAGCCAGAGTTCTCCTCCCAGGAGCTTTTCAGGTTGTTCTGTTAAGCAGTCCAAGTTCTGTTCTCCTATTGGTTAATTGTGTTTCTTATATGGTTTTATTTCCAGAACATTCCTCTCCTAAAGTTATATATTTTTGCACCCTCCTTTGTTCTTTTCTTTGTTTGGTTGCCCCCTGGGAGTTCCCTTGGTTACTTTGTTTGTCTTTTGGACATCCTCTCATTTTTCTTTTATTCCTTATTGAAGTGTTCTTTTTCTGGTACCAACCATTGTTCCCACTCCTAATTATTTTATCACCATGCTCTGTCCTGAAGTCAGGGGATTTCAAAGGTTTTTCACAGCCACCATCACTGCGACAGGTGTTGAAAGTAAGCATCTAATATGAAAGGGAGGTGCTTTAATGTCACCTAAATATTTTGATCTTCTGTGGATCAAAATCTTCAGTTCTAATCTTAGACCTTATGAGCTCTACCAAACTGATTGATGAAAAAAAAGGCAGAAAAGTAACAAAAGCTATTTTATGGATTGCATGAAGTAATAAAAGAAAAATCAAACAAAGCAAAAAATAGCATCACATCTGTAGAATATAATATGCACTGAATGAAAATAGAAATTGTGTAGATTTTTGTAATGATTTCTAGTCTGAGCAGAGGAAAAGAAGTTGTCTTCCTTGGGGAAAAAATAAAAAAGGGATTTTATTGGACTGATGACTAAATACCATCACCAATATTTGCTTAAAATTTCAGAAATAAATTAGCCACATAACTATTTTAATGAAATTTATCTCTGATCTGACTTTTGTTGTATAAGTCAGAAACAGTAAATTCACTATAAAAGAGAAAACTGGATCAATTGGAATCAAAATTCTGGACAATATATTTTATAATGTTTTACTTTCCTCCTCTTCATATTGCTTATATGATCAACTCATGGTCATATATATTTGAGTCAAAATTTTCACACATAAAATATGTTGAATAGCAACTAAAATATAATTAATTTTTTAAGCATTACCTCAAATGCCTGTTAACACTGTGTAGTACATGAACTAATTCTAAACATTTTAGTCTACTATTTATGCTAAATAATATAGTGCTTAAATTCCAAGAAAAATTGTCACTCACTCTGTAGGTGCAATAATATTGTTTTATTGCTGTGAGAAACTTATAAACAAAATAGATGAGGGAAGAGGGAACAACAAGATGCAACAGGAAAACATAAATAATTTCGGAGTTTTTTGTCTTCTAGGCTAAATTAAAAAGAAAAATATCAGGAAAAAAGTAAGTGACACTAAATAGGAAGTGACAATAGGAAGGGAAGAAGAAGTCTCTAAAAAGAGAGAACTAAAGGATAAATTTAAAAGTATTGACAAACATAGTAAAAAAGCACATTAACATGGCAATGAGGAACAAGGACAATATTTTCTGCAATTTCAGAAATGAATCATAGAATACTTCACCCTACTAGTGCTTTCATTCACAGATTGGACTTACATTCATTGGTAAAACTGCCAATTTTTTAATTAGTATTTATCTTCAGACTAAGGTACATAAGTTTATGTTTACAAAACGGGTATCTGCACCTGCATATCACCTTGTTATTTAGTTGTGTAATCACAGATGTCTGGCGCCATTTCTCCATGCCCAGGTTTGTATGACACTTTGAAATGTGACAGATAAGTTGCAGACTTTATAGGTTAAGTTCATGCTCATTCATATTTTGTACTATGTGGTTTTCAGTGTGAACTTCATCAGATCTGTCATAGAATTATAGAATCATAGGATAATGTAATTATAGAATTATGTAATGTTTTAGTTTGGAAGGGATCTTTAAAGATACCTAGTTCCAACTCCAGTGGAATGTCCAGGGACATCTTTTACTCAATCAGATTGCTCAAAGTCCCATCAAACCTTTTCCTTGAACACTTGTAGTAATGAGTCAACCACAACTTTTCTAGGTAACCTCTTTGAGTCCAATCTTAACCTGCTCTCTTCAGGTTTCAAAATGTTTCCCCTTTCCAAGCACTCCAGGCCTTTGTGTAAAGTCTCTCTCCATTTTTATATAAGTCCCCTTTATACATATACACAGGAAGGTGTCTCTGGAGCCTTCTCCAGAATGAGCATCTCAACTCTCTCAGCTGTTTTGCGCAAGAGAGCTCTTCCAGCCCTAGGATCATTTTCATAGTTCCGCTCTGGACCCGCTTTGATAGGTCCATGTGTTTCTTTTGCTGTGGAGCTCCAGAGCTGGATGAAGTACTACAGCTGTGGTCTCACAAGAACCAAGTGAGAAAAAGAGAATCATAGCTGGAGATGGTCCATAGGCTTGTTCAGGAGTTCATACTTGGTCTTGCAGGACTCTGTGTGAGTCTCATGGTCCCAATCCTCAGGGCTGTCAAGATCTTTCCACATGATGTCCCTTCCCTTGAGCAAAGCAGCTGGTCTCATTAGCTTGGAGCCTGCTGTGAGCAGAGTTGCTGAGGGTGTGCTCAATCCCACTGTGTGTGTCATTCCACTAAGTGGGGTGAACGCATTGGAAGCATTCAATCATTTTGACTATGCCTCTAGTAGCAGGTTACAAAACCTTATTTTAGGTGCATTACTTGAGCTATAATCTTTTATAAATAGTGAAGAGTTTAATTAAATGTAGACTGTTGGGTTTTATTTGTGGTTTTCTAAGTTGCTAAGGATAATATATTGTCAGTAATGTGAAGAAATAGTGAAGTATTATTAGCTGTTATTTAATCAAAACTTGTGGCATTCTGTCCAGTCTTTTTCATTCTTTAGAACTCAGCAAAAATTTAATATTAATCTGAATTGTCTTCCATTTATGAGTCATGTAATTCTAGCTTTCCTGAAGTCTATTTGAAATAATATTTTCTAAAATGCTTTATATTTATTTATTCATTAGTTCTAATAAATGACTGAATCAATTCAAGAATAAGAGGTCTTTTTGATTACTTTTGTGTTTTAATGTCAACCTCCATTAATCTGCTGATTAGCAATTGTGAGCTTAATTTTTTGAGTAATGTGATAGAGCACTGAGGTATATATCCAGTCCTTCATATAAATTTAATAGCTAAAGATATATATTTTAATTTATATTCTTAGTAAGGACTGTTTAGTTCAAAAAGTAAAGAAGTAAAACAGGGATTTAACATATAAAAAAATCAAACCCTAAAACATTCATCTTTTAATTTATAAAAAATTTGCCAAAACTAAACAACAACAAAACAAAAAAAAAAACAGGCTGAAAACACAACCCCTATCATTAACAATACTTTTTTCAATTACTAATTTTTAATTAGCCTGGTTGTACTGCACTGTAATTAGTATGATGATCTGCACTACTAAACTTGCCAAAGAAACTCCCTCTTCATCATCTGTTACCTCCAAAGATTTCCTGTAAGTTTACATGAAATATTAGTAGGCACATTTTTAACAGCTGAAAACAGCTTTTCATATTTTTTTTACTGAAAGTAAAAAAGTAGTATTTTACATGAAAACTATTCAATACCCGATAGAAAAATAGACTGATTAAAAATGTTTAAACTATATGTATGGCGTCTGTTGTACAAAGAAATATAGCTGAGTAGCAATTCTCTGCTTTTTAAAATTCTGCTGACATTGAGGTTAATGGGATTTCTTGTCTTCGACCAGAAGAAAATGGATATACAAAGATTGAAGGATATAATTGAATTTCTATGTATTTCAAAAGCTTTTCATTGCAGTATATAAATGTAGTGATGTATCCACAAATATTACCTCACATATAGTTTGGTATTGAAAAGAAACCAATACCAGGCATTACATTCTCGTAATAAAACGTTACTGATGAAATCGGAATGGGTTTTGCATATCTTTAAAAGCTCAGACATTTCAACTAAATTTATAAAAAGAGGGGTTGGCATGTTGGTTTTGTTTTGATTTTATTTATTTCATTACGTGGAGTCAGCAACACTGAATTTATATACACTGCCAAGTCCACTATATTGTTCCTAAGAACCATATCTCCACCTCTATCTTAAATACTTCCAGAGATGATGACACAACTACTTGCATGAGCAGCCTGTTCAAATGTTTGACAAGAAATTTGATAAAGAAATTTTCCCTTATATCCAATTTGAACCTCCTCTGATGCCAGTTAAGGCCATTCCTCCTTATCCTGTCAGTTTTAACCTAAGAGAAGAGACTGATCCCCACCTTGCTACATACTTCTTTCAGTTGTAGAGATTAAAGAGCCTTCCTTTGTCCCAGCTAAACAGCACTAGCTCCCTCATTTCCTCATTAGACTTATACTCCAGATCATCTCTGATGCTGATTTCTCTGGATATGCTGCAGCACTTCAATGTCTTTCTTGAAGTGAGGGGCCCAGAGCTGAACACAGTACTTGAGATGTGGGGATAATCACTGCCCTGCTGGCCACACTATTTCTGTTGCAGGCCAGGAGGCTGTTGGCTTTCTTGGCCTCCTGGACACACACTGGCTCACGTTCAGGTGGCTCTTGACTAACACCCACAAGGCCCTTGCAACTTTCAAGCCACTTTTCCCCCAGCTTGTAGTAGCGCATGGGTTGTGAGCTAAGTGCTGGACCTGACACTTTATGAATGTCATGCAACTGGTCTCTGCCCATCAATCCAGCCTGCCCAGACCCCTTTGCAGAGACTTCCTACCATCAAGAAGATCAACATTCCCACCCTATCTGTTTCCATCTGCAAACTGAGGGTGCATTTAATTCTCTCATCTAGATTACTGGTAAAGACGTTAACTGTGTCTGCTCCTAGCCCTGAACCCTGAGGAACATCACTAGCGATGACTATGTCAACTGGATTTAACTCCATTGACCACTGCTCTCTGGGTCCTGCAGTTCTTTTAACCAATGAAGAATCCACTTGTTTGTGCCATGGGCAGGCAGTTTCCCCTGGAGAATCCTGTGGAAAATGGTGTCTAAGACTTTTCTGCTGTCTAGGCAGACAACGTGCACAGTGGCACTCATGATTATCTACACCCATAACAGAGTCAGACTGACAGGCTTGTTTGCTAGATTCTCCTTCCAGAACTTACTGCAGATGAGACCCACCTTTGTTAACCTCCAGACCACCAGGATCTCCCTGGTTAACCAGGGCTGCTGGTAAATGATGGAAAATGTCTCAGTGAGCTCTTCTACCAGCTCCATCAATAACCTTGGGAAGATCCCATCTGGTCCCATAAGCTTGTAAATGTCCAAAAGGTATAGAAAGTCACTGATCATTTCCCCTTGGATTATGGGGACTTTCTTCTGCTCCCCATTCCTGTCATCCAGCTCAGGGGGCTGGGTAACCCAAAAGTAGTTGATCTTCCTGCTGAAGACTGAGGCATAGAAGAAATTAAGTACCTCTGTCTTTTCCCCATCCTCTGTCTTTATGGTTCTCACAGCATCCAGTAAAAAATGGAGATTGTCTGTAATCCTCCTTTATTTCTTAATGCGCTTAGAGAAAATCATTTTATTGTCTTTCATGACAGTACTTAGTTGAGTTCTAGCTGAACTTTGGCTCTTCCAATTGTGTCCTGGCATAGTTGAGTTCTAGCTGAGCTTTGGCTCTTCCAATTGTGTCCTGGCATAGTTGAGTTCTAGCTGAGCTTTGGCTCTTCCAATTGTGTCCGGGCATAGCCTCACCTTATACTACTCCTGAGAGGTGTGCCCTTTCTTCCAAAGTTCATAGTGTCTCCTTTTTCCCTGAGCTTGAACTGAATTTGTTCAGCCAAACAGGTCTTTCCCAAGGGTCCATACTTTAGCACATATTGGGACAGCCTGCTGCTACTATATTTAGTATTGTTTTTATTCTGCATGGTAGATTTAGGAGGAATATATATTTATATGGGTTTTTTTAGAAGGTGTTGAGCATATAATTTTATTAGGAGATAAGCATACAGGAGAATGTAGAAATTAAACCACCTCCTGATGTTGTGATGTTGGTGTTTCTTGACCTTTCTTCAGATATCTGTCTTGACACCAAGAGCTCTGGTGCTAGCTGTTTTGGTTTTTTGTGTGTTTTTGGTTTTTGGGGTTTTTTTTCAATAGTATTACTCTCATATTTAAATTCTTCACTTTAAATGTGATCTATACATTTTCTCAAAAGATGGAAAGCAAGATTTTTTTGTTGATTAATAAAATTCTAGACAAACACTGTATCTGCGGATTAGCAGTAAATTGAGGAAAAAATTGTTTGCCCTTAAGGTGCAATGAAAGAGCAGTGGAGATGCCTAAATATCATTGGCTGGTGCTATTTTAGGGGATGCAGGGCACACAACAAAAGCCTAGGGCTGGAGAGGTACAGGACTGTGCAACACTAGGATATTTTTCTGGAGCAGAAGTCATGGCCAGGTAAGATATCCCAGAGTGTCTAAACTGTCACTTTTTAATTAGCCCCCTGAATCCTCTCCTAGACTGTCTGTGGTTTAGAGGCAGTAGGTGTCTTGCTTCATTTGAGCATTGAGAGTCAAAGGTGACTTGAAAAAATTATGGGTATATTATATTTCTGCTTCCCAGCTTGTGAGCCTTTGATAGCAGTTACCAGTAAACAGGTATAAATGAGTTTTTAATGCTCCAGTTGGCAACACCTGACCCTTCAGATGGCTGTATAATATGCTTTCAAATAATCTCCGTAGGGCTATGGTTTGGAAGGGAGGTTTACCATGCCTGATAGCAACTTGTGATTCATAAACTTCTCCAAACAGGATTTACAAGGAAATTGGATATCATTATGAAGCAGCTGTTTTTACCAGGTTTGACTTAGGTCAGAGTGGCTTCAGAGTGTTAATGATTATGTTTGCCTGTCTCAGGTAAATTGCTTGTGAATGACTTTGTGAGGCCAAATTGCTTTAAAATAGATACCATTGATAGCGTGATTCAACTTAGCATGTTTGCTGACCACAAATCATATAATGTGTTTAATATAATTCCTGAGTGAACACAAAGAAGCAAATAAGAAAGATAAAGCCATAAAACACAAAAATCTTTCTTTTTGTATGCATTTTATAGGGAAAAATACCATCAATTCTCATGAGACTACCTTTGAATATTAAACTACTTTATAGTCCAATGTCTAAATAAAAGAAAGAATATATGAAAACCTCTTCTGATGCAGCAGTCAAAAAATATGATGAGAGTATTTTTCTTTCTGTCAAAGCTTTAATTTCTGACAAGAGTGTCATATTTTCCAATATGTAACTGCTAGCAGAGAGCAATTTTAAGTATAAAAATTCTAAACTTATGCAAAACAGATTATTATAAACAGTTATTTTGGTTTAACATTAATAATTATTTCTATTCTATTTCTTCTATGACATCTAAAATCCTTCTCAGTATTTCATTTGTGCATAATCAGAGAGATAGATACAGTTCCTGCAAGTCTGTAGAAATTCCAGTGTTATGACTTTCAAGTCACTGTTCCTTTTATAACAGGGGCGGAACTTGAGATCATCAGGGAATACTGGATTTCCATGGGAACTCATAATTTTGCAGCATTACTCTTTCTTCAGTTATTTTTGAATTCTTGAACTTACATGCATTTATACACTGAATGCGTCCTTGAATTAAAATTAAAATGCCAGCAAGACACTATGAAAATACTGTATATTATGTATTTTGTTCTCATACTGTGTCTTTGGCTAAGTCTGGACTTTCACTGCAAATTTTTCAGCATTTGCTTACTTAGTCAGAATATAAATTAAACTGAAACAAAACAGTTACTTCAATTTAATGTGTTCTCTATTCTATTACCTAATCAGAATAATGCAGCTTTATGTTGCGTAACAACTGACAAACCTTTTTCCAGAAAAATTTATGGAACTCTGTTTTCAATACTGCCAGAGTTTTGTGTGCCTGATATTAGCATGCTTTCCAAACAGTCCTGCTGAAATCTTCTGCCAGAAACAAAATAAGATGTTACTTTGTCTCGAATAATTGGCTCCAAATTCTACTTATTTCATTTGTATGCTTGCAAATCATAGTAGGTTCCAATAAGTGAATACATGGTT
This sequence comes from Anthoscopus minutus, assembly GCA_013399455.1. Taxonomy (NCBI): domain Eukaryota; kingdom Metazoa; phylum Chordata; class Aves; order Passeriformes; family Paridae; genus Anthoscopus; species Anthoscopus minutus. The sequence continues at coordinate 21,994 of VWYI01030321.1, read as the reverse complement.
TTACTTTCTTCAACCTTTGCCTCATAAATGTAAGTCTAAACCGTATTATGTGAAAAATTTCTTGAGCTGACCTAGCAGCAGTTGCTGTTGGTTCAACAGGTGGGAAAATATTCACAGAGAGAATATAAAGGCTTGAACTAAATCTATTTAAAAAACAGGTTTTCATCAGGCCCCCAGAAGGTGGTGGTTAATCATCGTCTAAAGGATTTAAAGCTAATTCATGTTCAACTAAACATTACTATCTAAATTGCTAATTACTATTCTTTTTATTATGTGTTCTTTCCTTCACTCACCTTTCCCTCAATCAGTTATGCCCAGTTCTACATGATTATGCCTTCTCTCTCAAGGTATGTGAGTCTCTCTTTGTTAGTATTGTCATTTCTGAATAAATACCCTGAATAATAATTTCAAATGTCTTCTTTGATAGTTATGCTCCTCTTCACAATGTCATATGACTCAAAAGAAAAAGCATGCAGCAATCAGAGCCACATGCAAACTCTCATATTTATGTTTAACAAAGTGGTTGTCTTCATCTCTGTTTCAACAGCTGGCGGGAGGCAGTGCTTCATACTGAGTGGTTACTGTCCTTGGGAAGGATCTCGTTTATTCTTCATTAATGAAGTCTTCAAGCCAAAGATTGTTTTGATTTCCATAGCATTTAAACAATAGAAAGTCGCTTCATTTTATTTTTATTCTTCTTTTGTCATATTTCTTAGCAGTTGCTGCAAAGAAGCAAGAGAATGCATTATGTTATATGCTATCCTTCTTTTCTACCTTTGCTTCAGTGGGAGGACAGTACAGAATTTAAAAGCTAATTGAATGTAACACAGTTTTCAAAATGGCAGGAAAGTAAATGTTGGTAATAGCTTGCAAAGATGTGGAACAAAGAGACTACAAAAGAATATTCTTCTTTGGCTCTATTTCTGTGCTTTCTTTAAGAACATTCTATCTGTATAAAGCCTCCTCTGTCTCACAAGGAGATCATACGCTGTTACTCTAACATCACAAATGAACTTTGATATTATTTTTTACTGTTAAAAAATATTGTCTTTCCATTTATTGAGTCTAAAACTGCACATTGCTGAAGAGGTTTTAAATATTTTTATTTGAACATTTGTACTTTTTAAACACCGTACTCTTTTACATTTTCCATGTTGCTACTGAAAAAGAATGGTTCATATTCTGTCTATGTTCTAAACGATGAAGAATAAAATAGTATACTGTCAGAGAATAGTAATCTACATATACCTTTTTTTTCACTATTGTTAATGGAACTAGTTTCAAAAGTAAAAGAGGCCACTGTTGGTTTTTAGTGGCAAAATGTTTTCAGCATAAAAGATGGAACTATCTGCTTGCATTAAGACTCCTGGCAGGACAATTCAGAACCCTTCATCTCATGCATGAATTGCAGCAAAGGCAGGATCACTGATCTGTCCATCTCTCATATGCAGGTCTGCTCTGAAGACAAAGTATCAGTAAGTCTTGTCCAAAGTTTAATAATCACACTCTCATCCAGAGTATGTCTTTTTCTTTTTGTACCTGATTGTGAGTTGATAGAACTGTAAGAAAATGTGTTATTGATAAGTGTGTAGTCAAATAACTTATGCAATTGTTTTTTTCTCTTATTTTTTTCCTTTATTTTGTCTGTCTTTAAGTAGTTTAAAATACTTCCAGTTTAGGATTTGATTGGTTTTGGAGAAACAGGGCAGAGTAAAAAGCAATATGTTTAAATAAACAATGTTGCTTGGAAATGCTTAAACTACACCCACAAAATCATGTGCAATATTCAGTAGCTATTGATGAAATAAATTTATCTGTTTTCATATATGAAGGCAGAATGATGTGAATAATTTGATTTTGGAACACTGAGTGTCATTCTTTTTTGGGTAATTTTTTTAGACACATATAGTTATTAGGTCATACAGATAATATGAGTATATTAGTTAAAAATAGCTTTATTATTGTCACAACTCTCCAAGAGGTAGTCTTTGTGATTTTATCTAAGTCAGGGATTTTCACTAACAAAAGCAATGCAAGGGATAATTGCAACAAAGACAATATTTTAAGTAAATTAGATCATCTCATATCAGTTTAATTCACAAAGAAGGGGCTCTTAATGCTGAAAAACAGTCTGCTTTTAAACCGACATTTGAACAAGGCATTTATTATCAAGGAACATATACATTCCTTTGTGTGTGCTTTGCTTTAAACACAAAAATTAACTAAAATCAACAGAATGAGTAGTAGAAAAAATTATTATTGTAATAATGTATGCAAAATCATACAGTATAAGCCTAAACATTTTATTGCTCAATTAAAGAAATTTATCATTTACTTGAAGTTCATTTTGGTCAGAGATAATGAATGCAATTATTTCTTAAGGAAAAAACCCAACAAAACTTAATCAGTGCTTCAATGTTCTAAGTATTAATGAGGCCTTATGAAACACTTGGCAGTATTAAGATGTTGTCAGTCTTTCTCAGTCTTATTATTTCTGAATCTTTTAATATACATATATATTATAAAAATTCAATGTCTCATAATGTCCATTGCCAAAGGCAAAATATCTGATAGATGTGACATAACTGTTGCTGTTTCCTAACTGCATAAAATCAGGACTTAAAAGTACAAAGCATTTAGTTCTGGCTGTGGGTTTTGGTGGGGTCTTTTACTGGGTCATGGACAATTAAGAAGCATTTCTACAAACTTTAATTTTAGGGAGGAAAGACTGTCAGGAAAAAGAGCATGCCATATCTTTTTTTATCCAAAAGTAGTTTTTTGCCAGCTACCCAAATTGTCCATCTGCTTGTATCTTGAATTAATTCAGAATCCTTTGTTTATGAAAGCACAATCTGTTGCTATCGGAAGTGTGGCATTGTCACATACTTTTCATTTCAACTTCACTGAAAATTCAAGCAGGAGGAAAGGGAAGGCCAAAATCTCTTAATTTCTTCAGAATTATCACCATCATATTTATTAACACATATCCCTATATGCTGCAGATGTAGATAGGTAAATGATACAGGACAGTATAAATCATGCATATGAGATTTTACTTCTCATGGGAATATAGTAGAAAAAAATTAGAAAGGTACTGGTGGTGAAGCAATAGATTCCTTTTATTGCCATTATATACATTAATATTAAAATTTTTACAGTGTTATTTGAAATAAAATTTCATGAATGTCATACAAACAGGAACTGCCTCTGGTATATATATCAAAATCTTGCTTGCATTTTCAGAGTGGGGAGGATAGCTTAGTGACACCTGGGATAAAACAGTCTTAAATTGCTCTTTCTATCATCATCCTGTCAATTATGGCACTTAAGTCTCTGGTGCCCCATGTGACTGATGAACAGAGACACCCACTTTGGGGAAGAAGAAAGAGAGAAGATGCTGAAATACAGTTTTTGCCGGCTGGCCAAACTTCCCAAGACAACATCCAGAGCCAGTGACCTGTGGAATTCCCCTAGAGGTGAACGGTGATCCATCTTGTCAGCTGCAACCCTCTATCGGCGGCTGCACAGTTCCCGCCCCGTGTCGGGGGAGCCCAACACTGCCCCACAGATTTTAATACCTCATAGCTATTAACATGCATCCAGACTTTTAATCAAAATGCTTTCACGAAGATTGCAAAATCTATTATTTATTTGATTAGTTGATTAGTTGAGAAGGAAGGTTGACTAAATACAATGACAAAGTTTCAAAAGTGATGAAGATATTTTCCCTTTTTTATTTCTTAGCTTAAGAAATCTTGACGTGACTTTTATAGACTTAATTCAAGCTTAGCATTAGACCGTGTAATATTTTTTGCATAAGCACTGCATATTTGTCACAATTTTTCCTTATTACATTCCAATTCTATGTCAGGTAGCTGCCTTCACCCTGATTGTCATATGATTCATTCTCAATCAGCCCAGAGAGTTATAAAAAACAGGAGACAGAGAGACTTTAGGAATAATACTAATCTTTATTTGTTTGTGCTGTTCTCTACATCTCTTAATAAAATCTTGATTATTTCAAGATCCTGCTGCATTTGGATCCAGAGAGCAATTAATGGTTTCAGCCTAATGTCAGTACTCTGCAGCACAACAAAGAATCACATAATCATGGAATCCACCCAATGGTTTATTGGTCACATCCCTCCAGCCTGGCATTTTTGCCCTTTTTATCTTGTCAGCTGCTGCTACTTGCATTGCTAGTTCATTGTGGTCTTCACATTGTATTTTAAGTCTGAAAAACTGCTAAGAATTCACCTGTACTTCTTTGTTTATTCCCTGCATGTGTCTAAAATATATTTGTGTAGCCCCAATTATCCATGCTTTGTTTTCCCATCAGACAATAGAACCATCTAGTAGATTAGAGCAGGGCAGACAGGGACATGGTGTCATTTGTCTAAGCGATGCTTTTGGATAGGTTTTAAACCACAATATCACCATATCATTTAAAATTAAGTAAAAAAGATACCTTAGTTTCTCTGATCATCCATTTTTAAGTCACTTTTTCTCTTGAGCTTTTTGATAACCTACCAGGAAAACTAAGACCCAACACTTTTTGCAGCTAGGAACTATGTTTATTGCTTTCTTTTCTGGCCTCTGATTTATATGCTCCTCTACCTGTGAAAGAGGTTTAAAAGATCTTTGTTTTAAACTATACACATAGTGAAAGTATGCACTGTCTTAACTAAGTGCTGCCACATATTTTGTCATTTGAAAAGGATAGGTTTACTCAAAGACATAGTATTTGATTAGTGTTTCAGCACCCCAGGAATGCTGAGAGCCTTGTGCCTGACTAGTCTGTCAGCATCCCATTTTGGGGACCCTTCACTGAGGAGTTTACTGGGTCAGAGGTTGGTTTGACTAACTTTTTCAGGGTCACACCCAACAGAGAGACCTCCTCCACACCTTAACCCACTGTCACTGACTGCTGATGTCTTTACTAAAAAAATTGTGACAGGTTAAGGTTTGAGGATTGCTGATGATTCATCTGACTGCAAAAATGTATTCAAATCAATATGTTAATTCAAAGCAATATACTAACCAGCTGTAATCTCTAAGAAAAGCTAGCTCAAGGTAATCATTCAGCATGTTCCTGCCTAATCGATGGCCCCAGAGGGGTGGAGACAAGTTCAGCCCATTGACTGATCCCAGAATTTATTCCAAAGTTGTCCTTGACTTCTCCCCATTCTCAACTCACTTTTATACTACTTTTTTACATTTAGGTGGAGCTTAAGTGACTTTATTCATCCGTTTTAGTGAGGGAGTTTCACACCTTGAAGGTGTGTATCTTAGTGTAGTGCCTGAGACAGCCTTGGAATGGGGACACACATCAGTCCATGGAAAGTTGTTTTGCTGCAGTTGGCTTTGGCAGAGCCTGGCCCCAGTGTCTCCACTGCTTAGATGTACTGTGTGTGGAAGGTCATCTATGCTGACTGTGCTTCATCCAGGGAAGAGCAGCTGTATTTTCATCTATAATTTCTGTCCTGTAATCTTTTAACCCACAGTCAATTTCTAACACATTTTCACTTACTTCAGTAATATAGTTGCAGCAACAGGTGTCATTAACAATATTTTTAAGTATTGTAGAAGTCCTGGAGAAAACCCCTGATATAAAAACAAGGAGTAAACATATTTAGTTACACCATGTTAATGTAGTTAGTGCTATATTTTAAACCTGTAACATCTGATCTTTATACTGCTAAATGTAATAAATTCTTTAAAGAACAGCATTGTTTTTAGAGGCAAATGTATTTACAGGTATGTTTAGATAACTTATCAAAAGGAAATAAAATTTAAATTATCTCTGTATGTTTACAAGACAAAATCAAATGGAAATAAAATTAAAATCATTATCTCTGTGTGTTTACAAGACAAAACAAATGTAAAGAATGGACATACTCAAAAAGCAATGTGTACTCACATATCTACAGTTAGTGACTGGATTTTAATGAAATAGCACCTGAGGTAGTTACAACTGGACTGACTTGGATCCCAATTTCTTAGTTTAGTGAAGGTGGGATAGACCTCAGCATAGGCAGTTTTGGTCTTGTACTGAAGAATGAAGTGCTAGTGAGGCTAGATTCTAAACAGAACCAAAATTTCCTCCTGTTTTTTAACCAGAGATACTAATAACTAAACAAATAAATTTAAGAGGAAAAAAAAAAGTGAAAAATTCAAAAAACAAATTACTCCCGATCCTTAATTCAACTGCATTCCAGGGATGTAGGGCTGTATGGTGGATGGGTGGTAAATGTGTACAAGTTTGGGTCAGGTGTATAGACATATGTATGAATTCCACTCTAGTTATATTTGGGGCTAGGTCACAGCTAATAAAATCGCTGGAGGGGTTTAGCCAGATTTTAAAAAGGTGTCATTTACATATATTTACATGAATTTTGGTTGCCCAGGAGCACAAATAGATGCAGTTTGTTCACAACATGACTAAAGCATACCAATTTTTTCCCATTAGTTAATTTTTATTTCAAATAAAATATTAAAATGTATTGTTTTAAAACAGTATCCCCTTAATCTATGTCTATAACATTTGTGATTGTGTCTTCTGAGACATTTCCTTATCTAGCCCTTTTGTTTAGTTAT
>VWYI01030321.1:0-14665 GCA_013399455.1 Anthoscopus minutus | reverse complement strand
GTTCCTTCAGGAAAAAAACAACCAGTTGATCATCTCCTTTTGAACCGAATAAATGAGCAAAACTAGGCAAGTTAAATAGAAACAGATTAGGGAAATAGCATGTATTATAACAGAGAATCTTGCTGAGTTGTCTCTTTGCTCTACTTCACATTTAAATGAAAGATAAAATTATTAAGACCATCAGTGTATCAGTATGTTCTAGAAATTTTACAAGTACAATGTAATACCATCAAGTGTATTTGAAAAATAGTTTCTTTACATATCATTGCATTTTAAATATATTGAATATTTAAATATTAAATAAATAATAACTTAATATTTGAACAAATACACACAATTATTAAATATTAATAGATTGTTGTATTAAATATAAAATAAAATTATGTAGACATATTTTATATGTATGTCATAGATTATTTCTAACTATGTATGATGTATAATATTTAGAAATTAAATTATATGAAAGGAGTTTGCCTGGGTGTGCACTAGTTTATACTGGCTTTGTTTTTCTGTTGGAATTTTTGGTTTGGCAAATTTTTCTTGTGTATTAAACTGTCTTTGTCTCCTCCCATGGCTCTTCACATTTTTACTCTTTTATCCTGTTGATTCGGTCCTCTATTACTGGGATTGGCTGAGAGCAAGCAGCTGCATCATGCTTAGCCAATAACCACAACATCAATATATCCTTAAGACACTTCCATGAAAAAAGCATTATCAGAAAAAATTAATAATTTTTTTACAATAAAACCCAGAAAACTCTTTTTCCTCCAGGGGAAAAACTTAGTAATTAGCACATGAATTGTCTATTACCATATGTTAATTTACTATTTGCACAATGCACATTTTTGTGGAGTTGTGTATCTTAAATTGCTAAATCTTTTTTACAATACTTTACTTCCAGGTTACTGACTCAAATGCAGCCCAAAATGGTACTGAGTTGTCGTCATCTGACGCCTCTTCAAAAACATTTGTGGAACAAGGTAAGACGAATCACTACAATCTCTCACTGGATGTCATTCCCCATAAATTTCCATCAAAAATGAAGAACTGGAAATATGCTTACCTTGCTTATATTATTGAAAGTTTTTTTGATTTTTCATTCTGATTTTTAGATGGAAGGACAGCTTAATTCACCTCAACGACTAGACTGTTTTTGATTTAATGATGGGGAAAAAACATTGAAGGCTGAGAAAGAAAATGCCCATGAGTCTGAAACAATTTTGGCCCAGTACAGTGTGGATGTTTATGATTAGAAGTGGTTATGGGTTCTTCAACCCCTCCCGAGATATGTCAGCCTTGCAGAATTATTGTTTGGGTTTATGCAGAAAAAACCCTACTTTTAACTTTTCTATTGGAACATTAAATTATTCTTCTTGGTAGCATATTTGTAGACTATTATATGTCTGCATTTGACTATTTAACAACTTATTGCATATGCTAAAGAACAGACTTCCTTCACACCATAAGCTCTTCACTGTAGACAGAATGGATACAAGTACGTTGCTACATACAGAGTCAGGCAAAGTAATCTCTTTATTCAACTCTGTTACTTCAAGGCTGTCCACAGACACATGTATCTTTGGTCATCAAAGACAATTTTTTCCAGGTAAGGCATAAATCCCACATCATCAGTACTAATCTATTTTAGGCAGATGAAATATCACCAGATATCTGAATTCCCATATGCTTAAGTGGAGATTTACTTGATAGCACTGAAGGAAATTAGAGGGAAATTCTTGTCAGGGTTTAATCCAGCCTGGGTGCCACCCACAGGTGTGTCAGGATAGCTGTTGCTGAGTACTGATTTGGCATTTTTGCTTTATTTATTTTAATTAAAAAAATACATAGGTTGCATCAAACAAGAGTTTATTAATACCTTAGCACAGGTTTTCAATTCTATACCTACACTAACTGATCCACTGTCCCAAAATGTTGTGATAACATTTGAACTGCATTGTGTTTTCAGGGCAGAAGGCACTAAAGATTTTTGGAGCCATGAATCAGCTGTCAGGTTTCAGTGCCATGGCTGCTGCTGTGAAAAATTGGTGTCACATAAGGGTCTTCCTTGTGATAAGGTTCATTTCATTTTGTAGTCTCTAAATGTTAAAGGTTTTTTATTTTTTAACTATGTGGAAATTTTGACACATGAATTATCAAAAGAAGAAAAAACATATCAGATGTATCCCTAATATTATTATAGGATTGATTTATTTTACAAAACATAACCTTCTAGCATGAATTTGGATTCCACAGGGTATCTGAGGCATCCTGTAGGCCTGGCAGGTATGACACAGAACTTCAAGGAGGCTTGCATAGTTACAGAGTGACAGCTGAAGTAGAATATTAATTTAATATAAATGTTGATTGGCAGGGACTTCTGGAGGTCATTAAATCTGACTCTAACCTCAAAGTACAACTATTGCCAAAACTGAAAGAGAGCAGAAACAGCTTCTGTGGGTATTCTAGATTAGTTTGTTGTTTGGGGTTTTTTTTCCCCTCATGTCCAGTTTGAACCTCTTAGATATAGCTTGTCACTATTATCTCCTATATTTTTTCGAGCTGGAAGATAATTCTTCATACTGTAGGAAAGAGTCAACAGTCATTGAAGCTCATTGCTCACTATTCATAGCACCAGCTCTATATTCCTGACCCTGAACTTTTTCCAAGTGAACAGCTGCGGATACTAGAGCAGTTTTCCAACTGCCAACAATTTTAATTTTCTCTTTTCCTGGAAGCTTTTGCCTTCCTATGGTCCTTAGATAGCATTAGCCATGCTGGCTCATCTATGGACAGTGGATGATAGATCTTCCTTGTGCAGGTTGTCTGCGAAGATCCTTTCAAACTCTTATCATTACTCATGAAGCAAAGCCCATATCTCCTTTCTCCATTTTACCTCATCTAACCTGGATGAATTATATTTCAGTATTTTTGGAAGATACTAAATTAAAACTTCTAGTATGATATTCAGGTTAAGACATACATTTTTTCAAAATTTTTGGTGCCTTATTTCTGTTGAGATTCCCACATGCAAACTTTTCCTTTGAATCATACACCAAAATCATTTAAAATTTTAGGCAGATGTTTTAGGAATTAGAATGCTTATTGTTAGTAATGAAAGCACTATGTGGAGGCTTAGACTTCAAGTTAAGACTTAAAAGAATCTGAGACTCATTTCCCAAATACTGTAAGAGCGTTCCAAAAGCAATCATAACCCCCAAGATGATTTTGGTTATTTTGGTTTGTGACAATATTTTGTATCATTGATCTATACTCCATCTATTCATTTTTCCTGTGTAGCCGTAGACACTAAATCAGGCTTTCTATGAGCAAGGCAAAGAATTGCAATGGCTATTCTGAAACTTGAAAATATTAGCTTGATGCCTCAGGGACATCATGTTGAGCTAGTTCTCGTTAGTTACAGGGCTGCCAGCAATCTAGCAGCTTTGTGAATGCTAGCCAACAAAGCAGTGAATTCTCCCAGATAATGTGACAAATCAAGTTATATTTCTTTAAGTAGCCTTAGTTCCTAATTTAGTTTTAGAAACTCTACGGATCCCCATCAACCTACACAGAAAAATATGAAATTATGTGACTGTGATCTAAATTACTCTGGAACTTAAAGATATTTATTTTTAGTTTTAGTTTTGGCTTGATTTTGTTATTGTTGGGTTGTTTTCTTTTTAATTGGTGTTCTGTCTTGGGTTTATTATAGTGATTTTCTGAAAAAGAAAGCAAAACAACTCCCTCTATATCAATCCTATGTCCTATTTATGCTGTTCTAGATTACCTCTATGACATTTGGATTCTTTCCAGCTTAAGGGGAGGGAGAAGGACACTGTGAATATCTGTATTTTGAATGATAATCTAGTTAGGTTCAGAGTCAAATAAATCAATGGTTGAGAAACTTCATTTCAAAAACATTAAGCTTCAAGTATGATGTCCTAACACAGATAACCAATCTCTTTAGCTGTTCCTAGACATCTGTTTTCAGGAAACTTTGCCTTATATATGTCTTTTCTAATTAAAAGACATTATAGGTATTTTATTGATAAGAAAATGGATACATCCTTCAGAACTGATGTATTACTTGATATTTTTGTCTTCTTGTCACAATGAGTAAAGATTTATGTAGACATGAAACTGTCTTGTGCCACTGTTTTATCCTGACCAGGTAGAAAATGACTTTTTCTATAACGAGTTCAGTTTTCATGCTTGATGGATTGGACTTCTCCAGTGGAAGCTATATCTGGTTTTGATCTTCTCAAGGTAAGAGTTGGACTCTTCACCCTTGAGAATGATTTTCAGTGCAATAAAACCCTAGAAACTGAAGGAGAATTTCATCAGAAAGCACTCAAACCATTCATTAGTGGATGCAAAGGTGGAAAGGAAAAATAAAAACTTATGTAATGAGCAGAAAAAAATAATGAATCAGTGTATCACTGAGTTATCAGAATAGAAGAATGATACTAATGAAAATAGTTTTCTAAAATATATATTAAATGAGAAATAAGAACAGAATAAAAATACATTCTGAAATCAAAATGAAAAATACATATACAATTAAGCCAAATACTGAGGTAGTAGAAAAGAGAATTTTCTCTACAAAAATAATTAAAGCATACAATTTGATAAATGCAGGTTGAAAAACAAATTCCAAGTCAAACACATTTACAAATAAATGAAAAGGTGGCTCATTCATTCATATTCTGAAGCAATTTACAACTAATTTTATAAAAAAGAATAACTAGAAGGCCTAGGAAACTACAGATTAGTTAATTTTGCACTTACACTAATTACTGTTTTCTATATAAATAAATAAATGACGACGAGGAAGGATAAGACACCTTATTAAATATTTACCTTTTTTGCCCTCTCTCTCACAGTGATGTTTGAATGCAGACTCTGGTTCATACCTAATTTGTAAAGAAGATCACATGTCATTGGTTTCTTTTTCTTTTCTGCTTTGACATTCATTGAAGTCCCTGATGAAAAACTAGGGAAGAAAAATGAGTATCTGAAGGGAAAGAAGTTCACTAAACTAACTGACATAAAAACCCAAAACCTAAAATACATTAACAACTGCAATGATTGGAAAAGGCCCCTGAGAAATGAGATATGTTCACCCCTAGAGATAAGTGATAGCACTATCAAAGCACCTTGCCGAAACAAATGAATTAGAAAAGGTGTGAATCTATTCCACATAAGATTGCTAATAATAGTGAAAATGAGCAATATTGCTAGCTGTGATAACACTATTCAAGAAGATTAGGGAAATGCAGAAGTTCTTTCTTCTGTTTGTTTTGATAGAAAATATAACTCTAAGACCATAGAATTACTTTTTATCTTTTCTAAAAGGGAACAAAAAATTGACTGAAACTGATAGTATCAGAATGGGTGACTGGAACATAGTGATCTCACAGAGATGCTTTCTTGTTGTCCTAGTTGATAACAGTAAGTTTTAGAGCTGCATTATGAGCAGAGATGAGATCTCTACGTTGAAGTTCAGCATGACTTATAATCGCCCTGTAGTGCTATTTTAATCTTCCCATCGTTAATTTTGTAATTATTATTTTTAAAGAAAGCATTAAGTCTGTATAATTCGTTCTTTCCTCCAACATATTTCCTTCTGCTTACTTTAGCAATATTGATTTGTTATTTCTTAAGTTTAGAAAAAATTTTCTCTGTATCATTTTCAAAATTTTGTTGCCTAAAATAACTATTTTAAGCTTATCCCTGCTTGTTATGTCAATGTTATTATGTACCTGATGTGCTGTGTTATTCTGTTGAGGTTTTAATTTATTTTCTTAAGATTTTTAATGAAAATAATTGTACTAGAAGATGAATTTTCCTTACAATAATGCTACATAAATTTTTACTTTTGGCAGTAAGTTACATCCTCTTCCTTTAGATTGCCATGTTCAATTTCTAATGAACTCATGACAGTGATGCAACTTACATGTACAGAAAAATCCATTTAAATATAAAGTTAAAAATGCTTATACCAGGTCATAGGTAGTTTAAACTTTGTGATTATTGCAAATAAATATAAAAACAATCTGATTTTCAAAACACAACTNTGTCTTCTGAGACATTTCCTTATCTAGCCCTTTTGTTTGATCACGCTGTCCAAAGACAGTCAGTCTACATACCTTGTAGTGCTATTCTGCCTGTGAGGACTAGTGGAGCGTGCAGTTTCTCTTATTTTTGCCTGGAGAATATTTCAAACTTCTGTCTAATCAAATGCTGATGCGCACATTTTGAAGTGTAGGCAAAATTGAGTTCATTGACCTAATTTCAAATACATTAAGATACAGCAGTAATGACCAAAGAAGTTGCTAGCTGCTCTGGTTTGTAAATTGTCTGCCATTAAGATGTGTAAATATCAATTGCAGAACAGGAAACACAATTTTTAATTATTTTTGGTTTTAATTTAGCCAGCGTAAGCCAATACACAAAAAAATACTGTATTAGCTTTGTGAAGAAAGAAACTCAAATTTTATAATATTGAAATGTTAGAATGAAATACTATCTCAAGGCTCCAGCCCTTAATAAAGGAGACAGGGATGACTTATTTGCAAATGTTATGGATATGTTAATAGATGCATTACAAAGGCAAGAAATTACAATTTGATGGGCTTTTTACTACACTTAGACCAAATTTTGAAGAAAAAACTGTGTTTGTGAAAACAGAATAAAATTAATTATGTTTCTGAAATAGTTCCAATAATTTAAACCTGCATTTAATATATGCATTTAAAAGGCATTTAAGGAAAAATCCAATTACAGCCATAAGAATCTAGAAATTGTTTAACTACCTTGTATAGTGAAAGAATTTTCTACCAGTATCCAAAATGTACAATAAAATGCATTTCTTGAGCAGAAAACCTCCAGCTGCAAATTCTGCCTTTCACTAAGATAAATGGAAACCATGGATTTGGTTTGACCAGAATTATATATCTATAACACAGATTCTTGTTTTTAGACTTGTTACCCAACTAACTTAAACCAGCTTTTCCACAGATAATCCTGAATTGCATGAATGTAAGTTCTGAATGTTAATTTGAGACATCTACAGTGCTCTTGGTCTGTGCACACACTAAAGCAGTGATGTTGAAAATTATTTAATATAATTAAAGAGAGCATCTTAATTCATATAGTCATCTAGCCTATTTTAGACATTGTCATATTCAAGTGCCGGATTACACTGCTTAAATATCAAAGGATTTTGTGGGCATTTTCTTGTTATAGTGATTTTGTCTCTAGTAGTTGTTTGGGGTTTTTTTTTCTATTTATAAGACAGTCTGCATTGGAGGCGTTCCTTCAGGAAAAAAACAACCAGTTGATCATCTCCTTTTGAACCGAATAAATGAGCAAAACTAGGCAAGTTAAATAGAAACAGATTAGGGAAATAGCATGTATTATAACAGAGAATCTTGCTGAGTTGTCTCTTTGCTCTACTTCACATTTAAATGAAAGATAAAATTATTAAGACCATCAGTGTATCAGTATGTTCTAGAAATTTTACAAGTACAATGTAATACCATCAAGTGTATTTGAAAAATAGTTTCTTTACATATCATTGCATTTTAAATATATTNTTTTTTTTCTTGGTTCAATCAAAACTGAGCTCATAGACCTTCATGACATTTTTATATTTTTAAAAAAGAGAATTTAAGATACAAGGATAGAAATTTAATAAAAAGAATTTATCTGAACAATGACAAGTCAAATGCTGGAAAATAATTTAAAGATGTTTCTTCTTTCACTATGGAAATTTCTTTGCTTGGAGATATTTAGAATTCTCTTTTGGATTTCTCAAGCCAAATTTTTCTTCTGCATGTGAGATACTCCCAGACACATGATATCTTCTACAAGTTCTACATCTCCAGACTCCAGATGATACATATGAATATTTTGTGCAGAGAAAATACAGTTATACTCCATCAGATAATCACTTAACCTGGAATTTTCTCTAAAATATAGAATAAATGGTACCATACAATCAGAACTGGAAATCTGGTAAAGCAACATTTAGTACAGACAAATGGAGGTCAGTATTGGACTGAACTAAAGCTGTTTAATTCAGTTCAGAATAAAACCCTGCTATTTTTCACATTTTCCTTGGCAGAAATTAAAATATTATTTTAGTCACCCAAGTGGATGATAATACTATCACTTAGTAATAATAATAATAATAACAACAAAAACAACAATAATAATAGTACATAATAATAATAATAATAATAATAATAGTAATAGTAGTAGTATAGTGAAGGATTAATGGACTTCCTCTGGACTTGTTCCAACAGTCTGTGTCGTTCCTGTGCTGGGGACCCCAAAGCTGTCCAGTACTCATGTCAGTTCATGCTATCATCTACTTTCTTTTTAATAACGTGATAATGTTTCAAACAGGCAGAGAACTCTAGTGGGTTTTGTGTCATTACAATCAACTCCAAGTTTCTTAAAAATTTGAATAATCCTAGACACCTAAGTTTAAGCTGAATAAAGATCCACCAATGGTATTGACAAGATTTCTGTTGACCATTAGGGGAAATCATGTGAACAGCTAGGGATCCATTTGATTGCCAAAAGGTAGTCACCTGGTGCCTTTTCAGATACCTTGATGTAATCCAACCAAACACCGCGGAGTGTTATATGTCTCATCCTCTCTTAACACTGGATATCTCAAATGTTGCACCTCAAATGCAGTCAGCCCCTCTGCTGTGTCCATATCTGAATTTTACACTTTTTACCCACATTTTTATACTATGAGATTTCAATATATTAAAACACATTAAAACACAGCTTTGACAGGGTTGCCCTGCAGTTTTTGATTATTCACAGTGTTCTCTCTGGAATACATAGTGGCTTTCATGAGGTAACTGCACCACATGGTGCAAACCTCAATTTGTCTTGAGCCCAAAAGAACAGGCTGCTGATGTCACGCTGTAGTCATCCTCCCAGTTATACCTCCTTGCAAAGGAAAATTTAAAGCCCAATAATTAATTTTGAATCTCTACTCCAATATTATATGCACTATACACAATTTGAGTTCATATATTTTCTAAATATTTTTAAATCAAAATCTGTGTCCCAATACTTAGAAAAATTATGTTTTGAACTTCTGGGTTATCTTGCATATTAAAGCCTGAATGTGTATGTGTGGCTTTCATAGGCGTTAGTTCAGATTGCTTTTATGAAAAACAGAAATAAAAATCTTACTTTCCTAATCATCATAATCATCATCAACCATAACAAAATTCTGTGACTTTACAATACTGATATGCATTCTAATTAAAAAAAATCTCTTACTGAGATTTTTCTAGGACAGTGTTACAGTCTTCAACTTCTTCCTGAATCCCACAAAATTAAAGTGACAGAAATGATTGTTTCAGACCTGTAAAAATATCCTAGAGTCATGAGTTCTCTGGGGTGAGCCATGCATCGTTCTATGAATGCTTTTGTATAATCTTTTAAATTAAATGCTGAGTACTCTATAAACCTCCCAGACTGCAAAGATTTTCTTCCCCTTTACAGGTGGCAGATTAGTCAAAAATGACAGTAGAAATTATCTAAGCGGAATTATTTGCTTTTTTATTTTTTTTTCTTTTTCCTTGTTTATGTTTTCTGATGTTATAAATGTCGTGTCAAGAATGACTTACTGCTGAGAAGAATTGCACATTAAATTATTTCTGCACCACATGCCACTCACACAATAGCAAAATGTCAGCAATCATCTTAGGAGGATTTTTGGCATCTAGATTAAGTTAAATTCTTTGTGCAAATATTTGGTTTTGCAACTATTAATGATTCTATATATTTTTTTTATTTCAAGATAAGAAAAAAAACAACTGATATGCTATTTTAATTTACTATATCTTCTCCATCATAATATGTACTTCTTACATTCATGCTAAGTAGTCACTCACAAACTTAATTGATCTTTGTACATGTCATTTATTTTGTCTGCTAGGATTTCAGCATTCATACCATTTTAATATTCGTAATCCTGTCCCCAGGATACTAGTCACATCTCTCCTTGATAGTTTTGGAGAGGTGAGGGTCTGTTCATACAACCATAATAACCACCTTGCATAGGATATTAACAGGTTTACTTGCAGAGATTTTAATGTGCATTGATAATTCCACTCATTTAAAGGACCATGAAAGATTAAATACCACTTCTTGCTGGCTTTTATATTTGATGGAAAAGGGTTTAATTTTAGAAATCTGTGGAGATGAGATTCAAAGAGTCTTTTCAAGAGCCTTGGAGGTAGTGGGATGGATTTTTAGGGTTTATGCGTTAAAGTTTTGCCAATTTAAATCATCACAGTTACAACTGTGGACTCATCACACCTCCATATGCAGTCCATCATACCTCCATATGCAGCTATTTCCCTCTCCATACTCTCTTTAATGCTCACTGAACAGCTGCTGTAACATCTATTCTACTTCTGAAGGAGGTACCTTGGAAACTAGTTAATTTCCCTGTTGTTTCTTAGAGATTGTGTTTCACATATTATGGCATTTCCCTCTGTCAAATTCATGTTATTAGGCAGAGATCCTACACTTGTACAATTACACCTTGCTTCATCAGCAATTCTAATATAAATGCATTTGGGATTAAGAGTGCTGATGACCTGCACCATAGTTACTATTATAGGTAAACAAAGTGGGAGTTCTCACTCTGGATTGAGCGTGTTGATTTATGTGCCAAATTTGGTTCATTCTGGTGCTGATTTCCATTATGAGGAGGATGAGCGGTCCTTCAGTGGCTAACTTGATCTTCAGTGGAGATGTGTTGGCATAATTCCCAGTATCATTCCTGGGAAAGCAAAGAATAAAAGTCTCAGGGGAGTTTGACCAGACTGATTCCCCATTAAAAAGAAGGAAAAGTCCATGCTTTGGATTTTTTTGGATCCGGTACAAAACTCCCTGCTTTGTACCACTGTCATTAGTAGGTTCCCAAGTGGTCCATGAGGTTTAGTTAGAGTCATAGACACAGTTCTGATTTGTGATAAATTTACCAGGATAGGCTGAATGCGATGCTAAAGGATGTTTCCCTTCAATGGAAGATGAAACACTTAGTGTTTGAAAGTACACTAAAATGTTATCAAAATTCTCAAGATGAGTTCAACCCACTGACAATTATAAATAATTTAGCAATTTCGTTAACTAATTTAATTTCTTAGAAATTATGGTCTGACCTGCAATAATTTTTAAAAAATATTTCTCTAATTAAAAATTGAAAAGCTTCTAAAATGAGACTCCTATCTGATTTTAAAAAATGAATTCCTATAATCAAATCCTTTTGTCAATGACTGTATGATTTAAGCAGGAAGAATATCTTCAGATAGATATTAACTGAGTTTCCTCAGCATGCTAAAAATATCACGGGTCCTCTTGAAGGCAATTTACCAAGTACTTTACCTCTTATGAAGGCAAGATTACTCCCTTACTTTTCAGATGATAAAATTAAATTAAATTTATTTGAGGAGATTCTCTTTGTTATTATGGAAAATATTATAGAAACATTTTATACTTTTAAATGGATTCGACACTCTTCGTTTTCCCATCTCACTGGAAAAGCATAACAGTAGTAATATTACTGTTGAAGCATTTGGCATTTGTCTTGCAAACAATAGCAGGTGTTTAATTATGCATTTCAAAAGGACCATTAAAACGTTCCCAGCACAGGTGAGTGGATCACACCATTAGAAATATGCTTTTAGGAAAACCTGCACATAATGTTTTCCTTTTCTTACTTACTGCATTATACTTACTGAAGAAAGAAAAGTAAAAAAGGAAAATATGAAGTTAAGTATTTAAAAACTAAAAGCAAATAATTTATGATATTTTATTTCCACAAAATGTTCAGTAGAAAAAATTGTTATTTATAGAATTCTGAATTTTTCATTAGAAGTCATCTGATTTAAATAGAACTATATAAATGTAAATTAAATAGTTACTTTTAAAGGAAAGAGACTTTCCCTTGATGAAGTGTAATGTACTAACCACACAGAAACTTCTAGGAAGGTACAGGAGCAGCTGATTTGGCTCAGAAGCAGCACAGAGTATATATTAAGAAATTATTAAAGGCAGATTTCATGAACTATCAAAATAACTTCAGAAAATACAGAAAATAATAACATCTTTCACAGTCATCCATATTAACAAAAAAGAAGACTATGAAATATCAAAAGTAACTATGTCATTTTGGATACAACATAGTAAACACACTATAATTTTTAATTGGATTGAAATGTTTTTAAGCCCCTGAGCACTTTGTGGAACACAGGCATGTGTTGAAGTTCAGTGTGGTGTCACATCACATGTGCTACATTTCCCAGCTAGTTAGGTAAGTACTCAGATGACTATGCAATATACTTCTTCAGAGACTTGAGATGAAAAATTGGAATCTTCTTGATGTTTGATGGCTGAAGTTGCCATTTATAATAATGATCCAATTTATAATATTTTTATATGTAAGGCAAATATACATTCATTAAATTTATTTTAGTATGCTGGTCGGGTCGTTCTTTCCTTGACACGTGTCAGGTAAAAAAGAGTTTTGTTTCTTTTTTGAAGAAACCTTTGCAGGTTTCTTGAGCTTGGAGCTAAAAGTTGGAACTTGATTATTTTGAAAACACATACATAGTGTCAAGTTCTATTTTCACAGAGTGAATAAAGAATTTATCATATCTGAAGTTCTCATTGTCAAACAATAGCCTACAGGGAGATTTCATAACTAAGCGCTAATGAATTTTCAGTTATTGCAGGGATTGGTCTCAAGCTCGAGGTTCAAGAAGCAGAGATGGCTACAGAAATTCAAAGCAGCAAGAAGCAAGTAAAGGGATGTATTATTTTTTTCCAGGCCAGCAGGTAGCAAACATCAGACTCAATAGACAGAAAAAAATACTAAAATACTGAAAACAAAAGCCATTTTTCATAGCTAAGAGGTGTGATAGTAAAGTGAAGACTATTTTGACCTTTGATTTAATTCAATTTTTCTTTCTGTTGTACTTTTAGATAGTTTGAAGTTCAGGTAAAATTCATATAAAATCATACTAAAGCATATATAAAACAATTTAGTTCATTCATATGATTGCATTTATGGTATTTGAAATTAAATATTAAGGAAAACTATGAAACAAAGTATCTTATTGTGATTGAGAAATTGTGAAAAATTTATTTCTAAATTGTAACTTTTCTTGGTAAAAACATTAAAAGTCATCTAATTAAAATGTGCTTCATGATATTAACTAGAAATTGGCTGTAGGCAATTTGTGATGCTTTAATTTTATTACAGATTTTAAAGACAAAAAATCAATTGGTGGATGAATGCCCAGTACAATCCCTACTGCTTTTTTTCCAAGTTTATTAGAATTAAAAAATATTTCTGAGTAACATTATGTGCAGTATTTGGCAAGCATCTATTTGAAACAAGTTTCAATACATAATTTATATAATTAAATGCACTTGCATTGGGCCCACAGTAAATATTAATCAGCACTAGCCATCAAAAATGATGCAACATGTGCCAATTATGGTTGCTATGAAAACTGTGTTTGCATCACATTATAGTACATTTCTTCAAAGCTTTTTCCCCTCTTTTACTATTTTTCTCAAACTGGAATTTTGTTTCCTTTAGTGGTTTTTACCTCTTTTTGAACAACAATTTCCTTAGTTTCTTCATCACAGGCAGTGCAACTTACTCCTTTCTGGATAGCTGTTCTCTAGATAGATTTTTTATGTAGTTGTAGATACACCTACAAAATGAGTGTATTTCTGCTAAAGAAGAATGGAGGATATTTTAAATTGCCTTTTGAGGTTATCCAAATAGCATTTGGATGCAAATTGAGAAAAACTGCATCTCCATAGGCTCAATTTTGGAAAATCATCTCAAAAGTATTATGAATATGAACACCAGACATTTGGATCAACAAGTCACCATCAGAGTTAAGCTAATAAAAATATTTTGAAGAATTTTCAAAACTGAGAAGTCCTGAAAAAATTCTTCCATACCCCACTGAAACTAGAGCTCTGACAAAGAATTTTGTATGCAATTGTGTTGATAGGTTAGTTCCTCCTAGATAGAAGCATAAAAAAATTGGTTATGTTTACAATGTTGAAAACTGAATGGATACTGTTTAAGTCTAGCCCCAAAATCCTATTCATATTTATTGAGATTATAACTAGTGGTGGAAAACACGCGAGTTCAGAGTTTCCTGGGCTTCACAATGGTATTCACGGGGGTGGAACTTAGCTCTGAATAGCTTACAGAGCTGTCAGTTCTCAGAACTGGACAGTCACTGGCTATCTCTGAAACTCCCAAGCGTCTCTCTCAGGAGAACCATTTCCGGGGATGTTTTACTTCCTTCTTTTCCAATACCAACTAAGGTCAAACTAGCACATTCCACCCCTCACTCTCGTGAATACACGTTTTACAAATTATTATCAAAATTACATCTAACATACAACTTTACATAGAACATTAGAACTACAAAATTAACACAGGGAGGAAAAAAATTAACTAACACTTCTACTTCTAGATTTTTACCATAATTACTATATAAACTTTTCACTATCATTTTACATCAACTTATGACTTAATACATTGCTCTTTTTTTCCTCTGAATAATCTTATCTTACAACTTTTATTCAT
>VWYI01030320.1:0-16317 GCA_013399455.1 Anthoscopus minutus | reverse complement strand
AGGATTTCTCAATTTTATCTTCTCCAACACCCCTCCCCTGTTCCTGCACATGATTGGTTGATGGTTTCTCCCAATCCCTCCTCTTCCCTATATCTACCCCAGTTTTTCCCGAGTTTGGAGTGTATCTTTGCTGGCTCCCTTCACAGAGGGCCCTGCTTTAATAAAAGCTGATTTCTCGTTGGAATTGCTGGCCAGAGCTCTAGTCTCTTTTTTTTCCCAGGTCACCTGGGAGAAGCTGCTGAGCTGAATCACACTCTCTAGGCTGAGAGAAAGAAAGACATGCCAGTGCCTTTGAAACCATCCTTCTAAGGGTGCTTCTTCAGGAAGGTTGCAGCACTCTGACCACCTCTCCCACCGTGGCAAGTGGCGCCAGAACAGGGATCTGCAAAGACACCCCTGAAGAAGCACTCTGCTGAAAGGCAAGTCGCTGTCAGGACTGCCACCCCCTGGAGGAGAACCCCCTACGTTCTAGGAAGGGCTATCCAATGGGCAATGACCAGGACCCTTCACTTCATCACTCGAGGGAGAAGAACCCTCTGAGCACCGGCTGCCAGGTGACCACTCGCCCACTGCGCTTTGTTTGCCCAGCAGGCATCGGCCTGAAGAAAGATTATGCGTTCCGCACTTTCGGGCCTTTTTCGCTTTTAATTATCTTTCAATTGCGGGGCGAGAAAAAGGGATCAGGATGGGAAATAAGCTTAGCAGACCTAAGCGTAGCCCTCCTGAGAGGGACTTTTATTTCTAAGTTGTGGGTGCCCTTGCTGAGAGGAATTTTAAGTTTTCTAAAGGGGAACTGAAGAAGTTTGTTCATTGGATTTTCAAACACTTTCAAGTTCATTCTGATTCTTTTGGTTTGGGGACATTTTGGGATAATGTGGGGGAAAAGCTATATGTAGTTCAAGCTGGTTGGGATCTTTCCATTGCACATTTCTTTCCTTTATTTCCATCTATTATCCATTCGGTTGAAAAAGTGGGAAAAGGTTCTGGGATTGTTTCAGGTCCCCAGTTAAAACCCCCTTTCCCTGTGACCTCTCCCCATGCTCCTAACCCATCTTCCCTACCTGAGGGGCAGTCAGTGGGTGGAAGTAGCCGACAGCGTTGCTGCTGTCTACCTGACAACCCCCTGCCGCCTCTCTACCCTTGCCAGGACGGCATTGGCCATGCCGCCCTGGATCCTTCCTCTGCCCTCCTTCCCATGCCCACATACCCAGCTGCTTCTCCCCCAGTTAATGTTAAAGCACAAGATGGCACCAGCAACATGGCCAGTTCTGCCATCTTGTCTCCCTCCTCTCCAAGTTTTCCCGCCCTTGCACCCCAAAATGGCCACCCCTCCACCTCTACCTCTTCTGTACCTCCAGTCGCACCCTGTTTCTCCTCCTTCCATGCTTCGTCAACAGGTGTAACTGCACTGGGACTGTCCCTTTCCATTGGGAAATCCCTCCCCATCATGGATTCCACCTCCTCATGCCAGAGCTTCTGCCTTGATGGCCCCTCCACTTTTGGTTCCTGCCATATCTGGACCGGAAGAAGTGATGATGGAAACCAGAAAGAAGCCACCCTGGCTTCCACTGCCTCCTGTAAACAGACAAATTCTGGCTTCCTGAAAAAGCCCCGCGCTGCTGCTCAGCATCCTCCATCCTTCTTGGAGGATGAGGACAGTGACTCCTCTGATTTTGAGTATGAGGATCACTGGGCAAAAATCCAAAGGGAGGCCACAAGGGCAGGAGACTCCTCATTTGTAAAAAAGATCTTCACCTTTCCAGTAGTGCGTAAGTGTGACAGAGCAGGAGCTGTCATCAATACCTGGGAATCTCTACATTACAGGGAGTTACAGGAGCTGTGCAAAAATGCTGAGGAGCACAGTAGAGGCTCTCATTTCTTTAAAAACCTATTTGAATCCACCTTCACTGTTCATGTCATGGTGCCCCATGACATCAAAAACATCATGAACTGTCTCCTCTCCCCAGCTGAGTATATGCTGTGGGAAAGGCAGTGGAAAAAACATTTAAAGCAATTGGCAGATGCATACACAAAAGACGCTAATAAACCAAATTTAACATTGGAGCAACTACCTGGTGAAGGTGACTTCCAAAAGCCTCGAGATCAGGCCTGGGATCTGGACATGGCTACTTTACATGACATAGCGAATGCAACAAAGGCACCCCCTATCTATTACCCCTGATGATACGGTGCCCACACAATGTTTTACCAACATTAAACAAGGGTCAAGCGAGTGTTTCATAAAGTACATTGACAAGCTAAAGCTGGCCATAGAGAAACAAATAGAATGCCCATAGGTACAGAAGGAACTTTTGGTAAAAATAGCCATGGGCAATGCTAATTTGGAATGTAAAGCAGTTTTAAGGGCTCTTCCACTTGACCCTGAGCCCACCATTGACCAGATAGTGGAAGCTTGCACCAAACATCCACCGAGAACTCTGTGGCCCTTGCAGTCACCAAAGGGGCAGCAGAAGGGATATTTGGTGCTTATGTGGCAGCAACAACTAAAGACGTAAGCCGCTGCTTTAATTGTGGCGAACCTGGACATTTCTCCAAGGACTGTCCTGAGAGACCCTTTTTGCAACCACCTACTGCCAACAAGCTCTGGGACAGTGTTGGCGTTCAGGAAACTTCAAGCAGAGTGCAGGAGAGCCCCGCGCTTCAACAGCAAATCAAATGCCGCACTGCTCCATCCCACTAGCAAGGCCCACCATCCCACCTCCGAGGTCGCAATGGGGTCCCTCACTGCAGATTCCCGAGCACCTTCAAAAAATCCAGCACACAGAGCAATTCTGGTGGGAACCTGGCACCAGCTGGTAATTAGACTTTCTGCTAATCTAACTGATGATTGCATTCATAAAGACCCCACAGGAAAATGTAGGCTACCTGATGGTCCCTCCAACATTTTAATCCTTGGGGATCCTACAAATTCACCAGGACAAATTTATATTGTCCCTGAATCCAGACTGTGTACCCAGCAGATGAGATTTTTGTCTCCTTGGTGTGCACAGATCCACCTTATTACTTGCACAAACAGACTCCTGTGGCACAGGCCTTTTTGCTGCCATTGAACTGCCCAGAACAGGTTCCCCTCAATCCCACCACTATGTGGGCTCAGGTTGTGGGCCCCAACATACCTGTCATAGAGTGTGGCCTGTTCTGTAAGGGGGAAAAGATTCATTGCCCAGGCATGCTGGACACAGGAGCAGATGTCACTATCTGTAAGAAAAATGTTTTGTATGAAGCCTGTCTTGCACAACCTAGCTCAAAGTAAGCAGACAGTGTCCTTGAAACTGCCTGAGACAGAGAAAGGAATGCAAAAACAAGGGACACTGTTCACAGGATGGGGGGCAGAGACAGGCACAACATTTGAATATAGCCATTCACATAGAAGTGTATTGTAAACAAGTTAGTTTTAACCAATAGCAGATTGTTTTGCCACGGGAACCCTGGAAAATCTCTATAAGAATGCATCTATCTGGGTAATAAAGCGAAGCTCATCATCGTTACCCCCATGGGGACTTAGTGAGTATTCCGTTCAGACTCTTTAACTATCATTGCCCGCTTCGAGTGACCAGCCAATTGGGAGCTACTGCCTGTGGCAGGGATGATTTCTGGGATTGGAGGGGTCACAGTCTCTATGAGAAGCAAGCAAAATGTCGTTGTGGAAGGGCCCCAGGGAAAAATGGTAATCATCCTGCCATTTGTTGTGAGGGCACCAATTACTCTCTGGGGAAGGGACGTCTTATCTCAATGGGCAGCCTCTTTGCATATCTCAAGTAGGGATTTTTAGTAGGGGTCACTGAAGAGTGTGCAAAACCTACCATTCCTCAACTCACCTGGAAACAACATCATCCAGTGTGGATTGATCAGTGGCCCCTGTCAGACACTAAATTGCAGGCATTAGAGGACCTCATGGAGGAGCAGCTCACCAAGGGACACATTACAGAAACTAACAGCCCTTGGAATTCCCCTGTCTTTGTCTTGCAAAAACCAGGCAAAGACAGAGGCAGACTTCTCCATGATCTTAGAAAAATTAATGATGTCATCGAAGATATGGGTCCTCTCTAACCCAAAATACCCTCTCCCTCCATGCTCCTCCAGGATTGGAAGCTTGAGATCATTGACATCAAGGACTGTTTCTTTAACATCCCTCTCCATCCCTGAGATGCTCCCAGATTTGTGTTTTCTGTTCCCTCCCCCAACAGACAGGCACCTCTAAAAAGACACCACTGGCTTGTTCTCCTGCAAGGGATGAAAAACTCACCCATCATTTTCCAGTGGTACTTGGCCCACATCCTGTCCCCAGTGAGGGCCCTGTTCCCAGAGGCAATCATCCTGCACTACTTGGATGATATTTTGGTCTGTGTCGCTGATGATGACTATTTAAAACGTACTTTGCAAAAGACAGTTAAGACA
Source organism: Anthoscopus minutus (assembly GCA_013399455.1). Lineage (NCBI taxonomy): Eukaryota > Metazoa > Chordata > Aves > Passeriformes > Paridae > Anthoscopus > Anthoscopus minutus. The sequence goes on along the minus strand of VWYI01030320.1, from coordinate 11,898 downwards.
ATTGAGGATGCTGGGCTCAAAATCCATGAGGACAAAATCCAGCACACCTTCCCATGGACCTACCTGCGACTTCGGATTCATGAGCAGACTGTTGTACTCCAGCAGCTGACCATCTCGGATGACCTGAAGACCCTGTGGGATCTACATCAACTCTGCAGGTCCATCAACTGGGTATGTCCCCTGCTTGAGATTACGACAGAAGTCCTTGCACCACTCTTCAACTCCTCTGTGGCAGTGAGGACCTGGACTCACCATGCATCCTCACACCAGAAGCCCAAGATTCCATCATTAAGGCCCAGGAAGCCCTGTCTTCACGGCAAGTCCATCGCTACAAGACCAGCCTGCCCTTCCGATTGATCATCCTGGGTAAGGCACCATGCTTACATGCCCTCATATTCCAATGGGACACTGCTTCAAAAGATCCACTTCATATCATTGAGTGGATCTTCACACACAATCAACCTGCGAAAACCATCACAACACCACAGGATATCATGGCAGAACTCATTAGTAGGGCTAGAGCCCATCTCTGCACTCTTGCAGGGTGTGAGTTCACATGCATTTTCCTTCCTTTGATGACTGGGGATTTGGAGCCCCTGCTTCAAACCAATGAGAGCCTTCAGTTTACTCTCGATAGCTATCCAGAACAAATTTCTATCCACCCACCTGGCCACAAATTGGTTAAAACAATATTTAATTTGGTCCCCAAAATATTATTGAGCAAAATGCCACTTAAGGTTCTGACCACTTTTACTGATGGCTCAGGGAAATCCCACAAGTCAGTAATGAAGGAATTGAAGGAATCCCAGGACACAGGAGTGGGAGTCTGATGTCCAGGCGGTTGAAGGATCACCGCAAATTGCAGCACTAGCAGCCGTTGTCAGAGCTTTCAAAAGGTTCAAAGAACCTTTCAATCTGGTGACTGATTCGGCTTACATTGCTGGGATAGCTATGAGAGTGGAATATGTTTTCCTAAAGGAGGTCTCGAATCCAAATTTATATACATTTCTGAATTAGTATACTCATCTCCCACAGAAAGCAATCATACTACATTATGCATGTGAGATCACACACCGACCTCCAAGATGCCATCATGGAGGGAAATAAGAGAGTGGACACCTTAGCCATGCCTGCCAGAGCAGCCAATGTCCCTGACATCTTTGCCCAAGCGAAGTTGTCACATTCTTTTTTTCATCAGAATGTTCCAGCATTAATCAGAATGTTTAAACTACACAGCAATCAAGCAAGGGCAATTGTTGCTACCTGTCCAAATTGTCAGTCCTTCCACATTCCCATCACGAATTCGGGGGTGAATCCCCGAGGTCTAAACAGCCGCCAGATATGGCAGACAGATGTTACCCATGTTCCCTCTTTTAAGAGAGCCAAATATGTCCATGTTTCAGTGGATAACTTTTCCGGTGCAGTATTTGCCTCAGCCCATGCAGGAGAAAATGCTGCTCATACCATCCGACATTTTCTTCTTGCGTTTGCCACCCTGGGAGTCCCCCAAGAAATAAAAACAGATAATGGACCTGCATATACCTCCTACAAACTACGTGATTTCTTTAATCAGTGGGGGGTGAATCACACCACAGGCATACCACACTTGCTCACAGGACAATCAGTTGTCGAAAGGACCCATCAGACCATTAAGACAGTCCTTGATCAGCAGCAAGGAGGGACAGAGATCATTCCTCTCATTGAGAGGCTCTGCAAAGCTCTATATGTTCTAAATTTTTTAAATTGCTCATCCACAGAGCCCAACCCTGCTGTGCTACAGCATTTCTCTAATTTGACCCAAGCCAAGCTCACAGAGAAACCGCCAGTGCTGATCAAAGACCCTGAATCCCAACAAACATCGGGGCCTTTCCCATTGATTACCTGGGGGAGAGGGTATGCTTGTGTGTCCACACCATCTGGTCCCAAATGGCTCCGAAGAAAAAACATAACACCATACCTAGGCCCTGCAAATCCTGCACCGGAACCAGGTGATTCACAGCCTTCTGAGACCCACACAGGTTCATCTACCAGAGAAGCCACCACCACCTGGAGACAGAGATGATGCCATAAAAGTCCACCTCATCATCCTGTCACCAGAGCCTCAGCCAAGGCCCCAGCCAGTCCAACTTCGAGCTGGAAACTGTGAAATTATCAGACCTCCTAAGCAAAGCTCCTCTAACTCCTTCCCCTTTCCTTATTGTCCACCTTTCACCCTTTTCCTAATCTTTACCTGTATCTTACCCCTAATTGTACTCAAAATGCACCTTAATGCTGCTATTGCTGGTGATTGGTCATGTGCCCCCACTGCGCAAAATGATCCCACCAGCAAACAACTAACTCATCCCCAATACCCATTCCCTTATTACATTGTTTTTAGAAAAAGGGGGAGAGAGAAGGAGAAAAGGAAGGGATGGTGGAGAGAGGAAAAGGAAGGAAAGGAATGAAGACCTCCCCCTCCAAAAACTAAAAAAACCTTACTTTGTTATATTTTGTTTTAGAATATGAGAGGTAAAGCCATCCTCGACTTCCTGACCCTCTGGATGATCCTGAAAATATCAACTGTGGATGCCTGGCTAGTAGCACAGTCACAGGAGAATGTCTCGGTTACCCTTGCAAAATTGCTTCAGCAGAACCACATGTGCTTGTTCATGGGCAGCGCCACCAACCCTCTATCGTCATGCCTTGTAGGGGTTCCTTTGAAGCCCTATGAATAGCCTTTCACAGGGAAAGAACCCAACCTGATAGATATTTGGGATGAGTGGACAAGGATCCTACCTCATGCACCAGAAGAACCCCAGGAACTGGAGCTTCTGGGGTCTTCCAAGGCAACCTACTATGTAAATTTTGACTATCGCCCGATGGGCAAGGCATGGTCAGCCTCTGAATACCACAGGGCAATTCACAAGAAAAAAGATGTTTCGTCTAACAGTAAAATTTAGTCACTTTAAATGGTGCAATTACACCAGTAGCACACGATCAGCCTCCTCTCACCATCTCAAAGTACTACCTCAGGGAGTGTTCTTGATCTGTGGGGATAGAGTGTGGGGAGGAATTCCTTCCCGACTCCAGGGAGGTCCCTGCAGACTTGGCCAGCTTACCATCCTCACTCCAAAATCAACCTGGATTTATGATTGGCAAAAGAAAAATTAATTGGCTCACCAAAAAGAGAACTCACACAATTGGATGAAAATTGTGACAGTTAATGATTTGTCTTATACAAAGAGGGAAGTGATGTCGGCTTTTGGATAGCCGCTGCTAAAGCCTTCGGTGAGCTTTCACACCTGGAGTGTTGGCTTGGTAAGCAGGCCAATTTGACCTCTGTGCTGAATGATCTCCTAACGGATGAAGAGACAATTAGGCATGCAACGCTCTAAAATTAAGCTGCAATAGACTTTCTGCCCCTGGCCCATGGACACAGCTGCGAGGAATTTGAAGGCTGTGCTGCTTCAACCTGTCCAGCCACAGTGAAGTCATCCATGCACACATCCAGAAAATCTACCACATGGTTCAAGAACTCAAAACTGAGAAGGAGCCCCAATGGCTTGAGGACCTTTTTGGAAGTTGGAGACTCAAGGGATGGGTTGCCTCTGCTTTAAAGAACATTTTATGGATTCTTTTGATTATAATTATTTTTCTATGCATGTTCAGTTGCTGCAAAAAATTGATGGCAAAATCTCTGGGGGAAGGTTTTTTAATATATAAAGAAAGGGGAGTTATGGAGGCCAGAGGTTTGGCCAACACACAGGTTGTTGCTTGCCCTTGGAGAGCTTGACCTTAAGGCACACACTCTGTTGTTAGCGTGAGCAAAACTTCTCCTTCGGAGGTCCTTGCAAGCCCCAGTTGGTTATTGGCCCTTTCCCCTAGTCTCCACCCCTGTTCCTGCACATGATTGGTTGATGGTTTCTCCCAATCCCTCCTCTTCCCTATATCTACCCCAGTTTTTCCCCAGTTTGGAGTGTATCTTTGCTGGCTCCCTTCACAGAGGGCCCTGCTTTAATAAAGGCTGATTTCTCGTTGGAATTGCTGGCCAGAGCTCTAGTCTCTTTTTTTTCCCAGGTCACCTGGGAGAAGCTGCTGAGCTGAATCACACTCTCTAGGCTGAGAGAAAGAAAGACATGCCAGTGTCTCTGAAGCCATCTTTCTAAGGGTGCTTCTTCAGGAAGGCTGCGGCACGCCGACCACCTATCCCGCCACAGTAAGGCACTTTCTGGGACAAAGAGCTCTGCTCTGGGTATGGAGGGAGCTCCAGGTGCCACTGGGGTGGTACACAACTTATGAGGTTTGCATCCTTTGAGGCACCAGAAACACGTGAGACCCAGAGGCACAGAGAGGTTTCTCTTCATGGCCACCATCAAAACTGTGAACACTGCAACATTTAATAGCCATCGTAACACTTCCCTCACCTCCTTGTGACATTCCAGCAATATTGGACAACACATCCACAAGGAATTACCATACAGGAAGAATTTTAGATAAAGACATATAAAGAGATTATATAAAAGATAAAAATACAACTAAGATGGTAAGGTGTTATTTAAACTTCTGAAAGACTGGGCAACTCCCTGAAGCTCAAAGCATTAAGCCAGTCAAGGGAGATGCACTGGAATGACCAGAAAACAGCTGCAGGAGAAAATCTGGGAGCAAGGGGAAGGACATAGATCCAGCTGCTCTAAATGAAGAAATATCCTTAGACATGGCCACTTAAACAGGAGAGCTGGAAACACCTGAAGGAAGAGGAAATAATAGACTGAATGTAGGTGGAAAAGGAAGAGGGGAAGATCAGTATTTCTTCATCTGCCATCGTAGAAGAATCTAGTAGATCCAGGAAATTCCTGTGCCTGGTGGGTAAACATTCCCATTTCTTAAGAGTACTCAAATGACCCAGATAATAAAGATTTGCTTGAGTATTATGAAACTAACAGATATTAAAACCTGTGTCCCTTTCCAGGCAGGCATTGGCTGTGTGCCCATGAACAGGCAGTGCCACCTGTAGGGACCCAGTACCCTAAGGTGCAGAGCTGGGATTGGATTTCTCAGAGAGGAGCTGAGGGAAAGCAGAGCACCTTGCAAGCTGCAGGTTCCTGACAGGCCAGGAGGGCTCCTGGCCCATAAACATCTCCTCTGATTCAGTCTGAAATAGGGATCAGCATCGTGCCAGGATCATCCAAGAACTGAAGTGTGTGCTGGAATTCAATGCCCTTCCCATCCTGCAGCAGCCCTGCCTTTCCCTTCTCCAGCCTTGGTCTCCAGCACAGCCATGGAGGCTCTTTGGGCTCATGACTTTTCCTGCAGCCACCAAGGGCAGCTGAGCTCAGCTTTTGACACAGTTAGCCCTGGCCAGTGCAGGCAATGCCCAGCAATTCTTTGTCTGTGCCTGGCCTTGCTGTCAGCCCCAGCAGCGGCTCCATGGCCCCTTTGTGCCCCTGTGCTGGCCCAGCCATGGTGCCCCAGCCCCTGTGCAGGCCCAGCTCAGGGCAGGAACACTGCGGGTGGGAACGGCCCCTCTGCTGTGGTGCCCACGGCAGCCCTGGGGCTCTGTGCCCCATGGTCTCCCTGCTGAGCAGCCTCTCCCAGCTCCTGCAGAGCCCGTGGCACCTGTGGGCCTGTACAGACAGCCCTGCCCCAGGCTCTGCCTGGCACTGGGCCAGCAGAGAGACCAGGCAGGGCTGGCCTTGGCTGGGAAGAGGCTCTGAGCCCTGTAGGAGGATGGAGCTGGGCCACAGCCAAACTCACCCCAGGCCAAACCTGGGCTGAGCAGCCAGAGCTGGCAACATCTGGAGACAGAGCGTGGCGGTGACAAATAACCTGGGCCCTGTCTCTGCTCTGCTTATGCCACCAAAGGCACAGAGCAGTCTCTTCTCTCAGGCACTTGCCTGTTCTCAATCTCTGGCACAGGCGCTGGCCCTGCCCCACAAGCCTTGGGCTGAGTCCTGCCCCTTCACACTCACACAGAACAGGGAGATAAACACTGATGGTTTCTGTGCCAGGCTCTATCAGCCCAGCCCAGCTCCCTGCAAGCTGTCCCAGCTGCCCTGAGTTCTCTGGAGGACCCAGGGCTTCTCCCCAGCAGAGCCCAGCTGGCTCTGGCCCCACAGCTCTGCTCAGGGCAGGCTCCTCTGGGCAGGACCCCACAACCTCAGCCCTACGGGAAGGGCACAGCAGCAGCTGGAGCTCAGAGAGGCCTCAGCCCCAGCCATGGGGGAAGGCGTTTGGCCCAGGGAAAAGGAGGTTCCCTGTGTACCCTGCTCCACAGTCCCTGAGGTGCTGAAACTCTGCAGCCCCTTCTGCCATCCCATCTGCCCAGGCCAGCATAACAGCCCTGGCCTTGGTGCCCTCAAGAGCTGCTCCTGCTCCAGATCCAGGTCCTGTTGCGGTGTGTTGCACAATTTCCATGTGTATCGGAATGCCCCCAAGCCACAGCATGGTTGGAACGGGGCTTCTAGCTGCAGATGGAAAGGACCAGGGAGCCAACAGGTGATAGGGTTACATAAGTGTCAATCTAGCATTTCCCACACCCCCTCTCCTTGAATTGGTAAACCAACTAGTCCCTTCCCCTTGCTCCACCCCAAGGGATAAAAGAGAGATGGTGGATGGAAGTGGGGAGGTTCACCCTAGGTTTCTGAGAATGCACATCGGTATGGCTAATGGGATATAATAAAATCGGAACCTGAAACCTAGATCGAACTTCGCATCTTTCCTTCACCTCGTCCGGGATCTGCAAAGAGGAACACTCAGGAGGTAAAAGGACTGGCTTTCTAACTTGCTAGGGGAAGCCCTGCGCTCAGACCACTCGCTGCAGCCCAACCGCAGCGTGTCCGGACTTGCCCCAGCCACGTGGCCCTGGCTTAGCAGCAGACGCTGAGAAGCCAGGTACCGGGGCAGAGCCCCCGAGGAGCGTAAAGAACCACGACAAGGGCCCATCCAAAGCTGGGGCATTCACAAAGCTGTGCCCATTTCTGTTCATTCCTTCTCTGATGAGGATGGATCCTCAGCCACCGGGGGGTTGCTGATGAATTTTGTTACTCCAGAGACCTCTTCTTTTTTGAGCAGGAATTCAGTGAGAAAAGCTCATAAACATTTGTAAAAAACTCTAACAGGAAAAGCACCTGGGAATAATTTAAGTTTTCAGTTCTTCTGTGTTTAATTAGACAGATTTGAATGCAGAGAGAATTGTTTTTCCCTGTTTCTTTTCCTATTTCTAGACTGATACCAGCTATATCCAATTGGTACTGACCCCCAACACCTTCTAATGCAGTCTGAATAGATATGAAAATCAAGACTCTTCATGGCTGACAATCAATAACACTTTGTCCCTATCCTCTCCCTACCATTTCCCTTATCCAACCCCTGGCACTCCTATGGATCAGGAACAGTGTTGGCAGAAGGACCAGGGTAATGATTCTTTCCCTGTGCTCAGCACTGGTTGGGCAGCACCTCAAGTGCTGTGTCCAGTTCTGGGACCCCAATTTAGACAGGACATGGAGGGGCTGGAGCGTGTCCAGAGAAGGGCAACAAGGCTGGTGAGGGGTCTGGAACACAAGTCCTGTGAGGAGCAGCTGAGGGAGATGGGGATGTTTATCCTGGAGAAGAGGAGGCTCAGGGGAGACCTCATCACTTTCTACAACTCCCTGACAGGAGCGTGTGGCCAGATGGAGGTTGGGCTCTTTTCCCAGGGAACAGGGACGGGACAAAAGGACATAACCTTAACCTGCACTAGGGGATGTTTAGGGTGGACATTAGGAAATATTCTTCACAGAAGGGGTGACTGGGCATTGGAACGGGCTGCCCAGCCCGTGGAGGTGGGTGAGTCACCATCCCTGGAAGTGTTGAAGGAAAGACTGGATGTAGCACTCAGTGCCATGGTCTGGGTGACAAGGTGGTGTTGGGTCATGGGTTGGACTTGATGCTCTCCAAGGTCCTTTCCAGCCTGATTGATTCTGTGACGATCGTGACACTTCAGGGCCCTGGGGAAGCATGGGGCCATTGTGACACTACGGGGTCTGGTGGAACTAAGAGGACCACAATGATACTGTCCAACATGGTACTACAGACCAAGGGGCCACTGTGACACCGTGGGGCTAAATGGAAGCAAGGAGTCCATGGTGACAGTCGGAGTCCTCGTGAAACCACAGAGGCCGCTGTGACACTGCTGGGCCTTGTTGAACCAAGGGGCCATTGTGCCACTGTGGAACCAAGGAGATCCTGGTGAGACCCTGGAGCCCAATGGAATCAAGGGGCCATTGTTCCATTTCAAGGACTCCTGGAACAAAGGGAACAACTGTGACACTGTGGTACCTCATGGAACCAAGGGTCCCTTGTGAAACTGCAGGATCTTGTGGAACCAGGGCTCCACTGTGACACTGCACCACCAAGGGATTCATTGTGGCACTTTGAGGCCTCATGGAACCAAGAGGCCACTATGACACTGCAGGACCTTGTGCAACCATACAGAGCATTGTGACAGAGCACAACCTCGTGTTGTGATGGGGCCATTGGGACACTGCAGGACCCCATGGAACCCAGGGGCCAGTGTTGCTCCTCAGGGACTCATGGTGCCTCTTGGAACCAAGAAACCATTGTGACACTGAGGCCATTGTGCCACTGTGGAAGCAAGTAGAGCACTGTTGTACTGTGAGACCTCATGGAATCAGGGATCCACTGTGACGCTGCAGGGACTTGGGGGACCAAGGTGCTGTTGTGACACCGTGGGGCCCAAGGATCCAATAAACTTTGTGACACCAAAGGGTCGCATGGAACCAAAGGGACATTGTGGCCCTGGGAGGCCATATGGAATCATGGAGACAGGTGTAACATTCTAGGACCTCTTAGAACCATGGTAACACCAAGTTGTTTGGGAATGTTGATCTGCTGGAGCAAAAGAGAGCTCTGCACAGGGACCTGGCCAGGCTGGATCCAGGGGCCAAACCCACCAAGGTGAGGTTTAACAGTTCCAAGCACTGAGTCTTGCAGTTGACAACCCCTGCAGTGCTACAGGCTGGGGACAGAGTGGCTGGACTGCAGCCAGGCAGAAAGGGACCTGAGAGACTGATGGACAGCAGGCTGGGCATGAGCCAGGAGTGTGCTCAGGTGGCCAAGAAAGCAAATGGATGGATTGGCCTGCATCAGTAATGGTGTGTCCAGCAGGACCAGGGCAGTGATTCTTCCCCTGTGCTTGGCACTGGTTGGACAGCACCTAGAGTGTCCAGTTCTGGGTCCTCCAATTTAGGAAGGATATGGAGGGGCTGGAGCACATCCAGAGAAGGACAACAAGCCTGGTGAGAGGTCTGGAGCACAAATCCTGTGAGGAGTGCCTGAGGGAGCTGAGGTTATTTATCCTGGAGAAGAGGAAGCCCAGGGGAGACAAGGCGGTGTCAGGGCACAGGTTGAACTTGATGATCTCCAAGATCTTTTCCAACCTTGCTGACTCTGATTCTCTGAAACCACCCTTGGAGCAGTTGCAGGATGAGCCCTGGGCCTCCTCTTCAGAAGGTCCAGCAGTCCAGGTTCCTCAGCTTCTCCACACAGGCCTCAAAGCTCATCCTGTAGAGCCTCTCCAGCTTTTCCTCATTGCCCAGAACAGGGAGCACCACACCCAGACACACCAGCCTGGATGTGCTCCCTTGGCCTGTGGTGCCTCTGGCAAGGGAGCAGCACAAGGCACTGCAGGACCCTGCAGACAATTCCTGAAGCACTTGTAGGATGATCCTGCTCCCCAAGGGATGTTCCCATGGTGCCAACTCAGGAACTGATATGGGGAGTGGAGCCAGAGAGGAAAGGGCAAACAGGGATGGACTGTTTGCAGGGGAGGGAACAGGGGTGGGCAATAAGAAGAAATCTGTACCATGGAAGAGTAAAGAAAACAAAGATGAAGCAAAGAAAATGCTATGGGCAGTTTGGGAGCAGCTGCCAGGCAGCCCTGGCTCTGAGCAACAAAATCTGCAATGGGACAGGAAACTCACAGCTCATGGGAACAAACTTTCTGGGTGACTTCAGAGGCCATGGCAAACCTGAGTGGTTTCCCTCGCGTCCCCCAGCCCATCCTGGCAGAGGTTGATGGTATTTGTGCTCACTCAGGTTCATGTCCCCACACCAGTGCCATGGGGGTGCTCACGCCTGCTCTGTGCAGTGCAAACAGGGGCTCTGAGCCAGTCCTGCCGTGTCTGTGCCTGTAAGGATCCAGCACCTCTCTGCGCAGGTGGAGAAGCCACGGCTGCAGAAGGGAGATGTTGTTGGCAGGTCCATGAGGACGCTCTGGGATCCTGCCCTGGGATGTCCAGCACAGTGGGGATGGATTAGCCCCTGCTCTGCTGCTCCTTCCTGTCTCCCCCAGGGACCTTGAAGAGCACCAGTTATACTGTTTGCCCCCACCCTGCCCACAGCCACCCTGGGGCTGCTCACAGGGGTTTTCTCTGCTGAGCATTGACCTGGTCATTTTCTTGAGAGAGGCTGAGCAAGGAGCCTCAAGGCCCCAAGCCCTGCCCTGAGGCGTCAGCCCTGCTCCAGCGGTGCTCATGGCCTGTCCCTGCTGCAGCCCTGGCACTGCCACCCCCAGGGCTGTGCCCAGCTCCGAGAGCACTCAGGCCCTCTAGCAACAAGAGGGACAGGAGAGCAGCGGGACAGTGGCACGAGAATAGCACTGGCAACACCAAGTGCTGCTGCTCCTGGGCACAGCTGCTGTGCCAGCACTGATCTGCCCCCAGCTCTGCACACAGACATTGCTGCTGCAGCTCCAGAGAAGGGAACAAAAGTGGGATCTCTGGAGAAAACTTTGCTGGGAGATCCTTTAGTTTATTTAAAGCAACCAAGAGCACAGCCCTTCATTGATACAGTCTGTGGCCAGAGGGAAGGTGGAGAGAAACAAACTGAGAAATGGCACAAAGAATGACATTTCTCTGTGGACAATGAAAAAAGTAAAACAAAGCAAAAAAACAACTCACAACCAAACAACAAGAAATATCAAAAATTACTTTTATTCCAAGTGATTTGCAGAAACTGTCCAGCAGTTTAATGTTTCCAAAACCAACCAGTCATCAGTATCCACACCGCAGCCTTGAGATCCTGGTTCCTCAGGCTGTAGATGAGGGGGTTCAGGGCTGGAGGCACCACCGAGTACAGAACTGACACTGACACATCCATTGATGGGGAGGAGATGGAGGGGGGCTTCAGGAAGGCAAACGTGGCTGTGCTGATAAACAGGGAGATCACAGCCAGGTGAGGGAGGCAGGTAGAAAAGGCTTTGTGCCGTCTCTGCTCAGAGGTGATGCTCAGCACAGCCCTGAAGATCTGCACATAGGAGAAAACAATGAACACAAAACAGCCAAGTACAAAACAGACAAACACAGCAATAAGCCCCAGTTCCCTGAGGAAGGATTTGGAGCAGGAGAACTTGAGGATCTGTGGGATTTCACAGAAGAACTGGCCCAGGGCATTGCCCTGGCACAGGGGCAGGGAAAATGTATTGGCTGTGTGCAGCAGTGAATAGAGAAAGCAACTGGCCCAGGCAGCTGCTGCCATGTGGGCACAAGCTCTGCTGCCCGGGAGGGTCCTGTAGTGCAGGGGTTTGCAGATGGACACATAGCAGTTGTAGGACATGATGGTGAGAAGATAGTACTCTGCTCCAAGGAAGAAGAAAATCAGAAAGACCTGTGCAGCAGATCCTGCTAAGGAGATGTGCCTGGTGTCTCAGAGGGAATTGTGCATGGCTTTGGGCACAGTGGTAAAGAAAAGAGACCGAACGGAATACTCAGGAGTCCACATCAAGATAAAATGAGCTTTGTTTATTACCCAGATAGATATCTTTTTATAGAGCTTTTCCAGGGTTCTTGAGGCAAACAATATACTATTGGTTAAAACTTGTTTATAATATACCCCTTTGTGTGAATGGCTATATTCAAATAT
>VWYI01030318.1:0-63459 GCA_013399455.1 Anthoscopus minutus | reverse complement strand
AAGTGAGATAACTCCAATATAGCCTCAGGAAGAAAAAACTGTATAAAAAGACACTTCGGAAAACTGGTGTTTGTGAACAGAGTGGAGCGTGGAAGGCGAGAGAGAGGGAGACCTACGCTCTGTTCGCTGTGCCGATCCCGGGCTCGGCACTATTTCTTTTGGTAGTTGCTTTTCATGTGCTATTATTATTATAAAATAAATTTTTCATAATTCCAATTTGGCTATCGTACTTATAACAGCCTCAAATGGAGAAGAAGAAGGAGAAGAAGAAGAAGCAGCCACTCCGTCTGGATGATGGCAAAAACCTCCTCTCCCAGCAGAAACAGCTCCGAGAGTGTCTATCTCACACTCCTGCAAAAGGACCCAAGAAGCCCTGCTCCCCTGCTCCGCTGCCCCTTGGGCCCAGCCGATTCTTTGTCTTTCTTAAGCACTGAAGAAATACCAACCATCAAGGCTTTCTCTCAGCTAAATGGGGAAAAATTCCAATAGCTGAGAGAGAACACAAAAAAAAAAAAGGACACCAAACCCCTACACAAAGGGACCAATTATTTCATGTGTTTCATGCTCAAGCATGGAACGGCAGCGCACCAAAAATTATTAATTTTCAGGTCTTCTTTTTCCCATAAAAGCTGTCTCTTGCTATGCTACTTTGGTGCAAGTAGAGTTCTTTCAGTTCCTGGTAAATAAAGAGGACGGCCCCAAATTTGTCAAAGCAAATGTTATGGTTTATCCTCTGGAAGCTACCCAGGTCTCCATAAAACTGAGTTTTACTCCATGGGGACCCATAACTGAGCCCAATACCGGCATATGCTTTCTTAATGTTTTATTTTCCTTCTGCAGCATTCACAACTCTCATTATGTAATTATCCTAATGAAGAAAAGAACCAGCATGATTTCTTATTATTTGGAGGTGTAATATTGCTATATTATTAACAAAGTGAGGAGTTAGACGATCAAAGGTTAACATAAACTACTATTAGAAAAGCTATGGATGACAGTCTCCGTGTTTGACTTTGGGAAGAATTACTGCAAGAGGTCTTTAAGGAAGAGAAAATATTGCAAACCTTTGCTTTGCCATTGCTTATTAGTTGGAGTGGTAATGCATAATGATTAGGGAAGGAAACAGGCTGTGCTGCGCACCATTTAAAGAAATATCACCAAATCACTGCTCTGAAGAGGGACACAATGTTTCATTTGTGTTTTTAATATCTCTTCATTAATATTAAGCCTATATAAGTGTAGATTCATTCACCTACTGAGAAAGTGTTTGAAACGTTTTAATTAGTAATGACAAGAAAATTCATTCTTCATTTTCAATAATAGGCCACCCTTCAGCGGTGTTTGGAATGGACAGCTTCTCTTCTAAGCAAAAAGTCTAACCTTACTTTAAATGCCGATAAAGTCAGCATCTGTTTCAATCCATTTCTGAATATTTGTCATACGAATTATATGATATCATATCTCAGATTTCCCCTAGGAGATACATAGGCTGCAGTCAAGTCATGCTTTGATTTCTGTCCCTGCAGGTTGGCTGGATGGGCTTTCATTCCTCTTACTGGAGGTTTTTGGAAACCTATTCTCCACCTTTTCCATGGTCTAGTTGCCTGGTTTACCTTCCTTCTTGCTACCCTCCTTTGCAGGTCTTCCAGGTAATCCATAGCAGACCCAGCCTCAAGCTGGATGTCTCATAGGGTTTAGTGCTGAGATTTGGATGTTTCACAGAACACTGCTAGGTACAGGGTTTATTGCTGGGATTTGGGTGTCTCAGGGGACACTGCTCACAGAGGTTTAATTGCTGTGGTTGGTACGATGTGGCCAAGCAGTGGTGGGCTAGCTCTGGCCAAATGTCAGGTGCCCACCTCAGCAGGGCCAGGCCACACTGGGTGACAGCTGGTGGGTGATATCCCTTACTGTGTACTGTCAGAGGAGAAAGAGATCCCACCTGGGGAAAATTTACTTCATTTCTTGACAATTAAAACACATTTGGGTGACAAGAAATGGAGGGAAATTAACCCTGTTGCCACCTGTTTCTGGCCCCTCAGTGTACCCTTGCACCCCATTCCTGGTTCCCAGCAGCGTTTTCCCGCCTCAGCCCCTGAGGGGCTCAGAGGGGTGGCAGGAACCGGTCAGAACTGGCAGGAACCGGTCAGAACCAACTGTGACCCACCTGAGGCAGTTCGCACTCCCCTTACACAGACACTCAACCCCACTGCTGCCCCAGGGACCCGCTGTTGCCCCAGATCCCACCTTGGTCTGTCCAAGGTGTGTTTGGAAGCAGTCCCAGACAGCTTGGGCACAGAAGACACTGGCAGTGGTCAGGGTGTCACCTTTCTGCCAAAGAGAGAGGATACCTGGAGCTCCCCTTACGCCTGCAGGCCAGGGAGCTCAGTGCACACAGGTGAGGATGTCCCAGCTGCCATTTGGGAGTCAAGATACACCTGGAGGGGGTCCTGGGGAGCTACCCAGGTTGGGGCCAATTTGAGGATGAGTTTCCCCCACCCCTCTTCCTTCCCTGGGCAGGATGGGGTTCATCAGTGCCTTGCTTTGGGCTTGTGGACAGTGTAGGAAGCTGCTGCCTGAGTCACCCAGAAAAAGGAGAGTGCTGGCCCTGTTGAGCAGAGCAAAGCAAGAGGAGCAGTGCACTCAGAGCACCCAAAAGGCAAAGTCGTCTCTTAAAATTGTGTAGAAGAAACAGGCTGATTGTAAACCTGTGTGTCATCAGGTAGTGTGGTCCCTCTGAGCTAACTGTTGTATCCATGATGAGGTGTTTCATATCACGGGGTTTTGGGTCTGCTGTTCCTCAGCAATATGTTGCCTCTGTGCTGGATCATCCTGAAAGCCTTTAGTATGTTACCACAAAGGGACTGTAGAGGATACTTTAAGTCACCAAATGCTTGATCTTATTTGCTTTGAAAGGCTTCTTTGTTGCCAGGTGCATTTTGAATTGCATATCTAGCCTCATCCAAGGCTTGGCTTGTCAGTGTGAGTACAAATTCATGAAATCCAAGAACACCCTGAAGAGGGTCCCCTGCACTGCTTCATGCTCAGTCTCCAACTCTGGGTGCTGCCTGGGCAGAGGCAGGATGTATTTGTGTAGGATATTCTGTGGTTTGAAACTACACTCCAGTGCAATAACCTATGTGATGTATTTAGGGTTTGGCTTTGACAGAGAATCATGCATTGTTCACAGAAGTCATCCAAATAATAGTTTAAAAAAAATGTTTTTGTAAGAAATAGGTTGTTGAGGATAGTTATTTTTCAGCTGTATAAATCTGACCTTGCATCTTTATCCCTTAATCTGTGCTGATTTGTTATGTTTGTGTGAATACAGAAGCAATCAAAAAAAAGTCATTATTCAAATTGACACCACTTTAAAATGTCTGATAAAGGAATTGCTTTCTGTTTTGTCACCGATAGTTTTGTGAGACATAGGAGGAAAGGCAATAGCAGATGGCAGAAATTTCCAGCAGTGTGATATATAAGCCGAGCTTTCCCAGCTCCCCTGCTGGGCAGCAGATGGAAGGGTTGGCAAGGCGGGAAGACACTGCTTTTGTTCGCTGCTGCGAGAGCCGGGCCGTGCCGGGTGAGCCGGGCTCGCAGCGCTGAGCGCGCCGAGACAACCAGGGCTGAGGGAAGGGTGACAAATGCCAAGGGAGGGGATGCCAGAGACACCGCAAATATGTAGCAAAACTCCTAATGATGCTTCGAGGTTTTCCTCTCTCTAGACCTTTTACGGCTTTTTCCAAGGCAAGAGATCAGAACTGTGGCTTTCCCACAACCTGTGCCTGCGTGCAAACACACACACAGAGGTGGCATTTCTGCATTTTGTAAACCTCTGCAAAGCATTCGGAATCTTTGCGGCCTGTTTTTTTCTGAGACAAAACAAACTTAAATATAGGAGAGCACATCATTCAGTTAACTGCTGTCACCTGCACTTGCCATCAAGTGTTTGAAATAATGCTTGATTATGCTAGAAAAGGAACTCACTTTTTTCTGTTACAACTTTAATTTTTCAGAGCTGGGAGAAAATTTTATGAAAGCTTATAGGTTAGTTGTTATTTTACAGCATGCATTGTGTTTTCTTGCAACCTATTTTCATTCAACCTATCCAAAATGATAAGATTTTACCGCTCTTTTTAAAAGATCTTTGTAGAACTGATACTTGAAATTGATGTTCCAATGGTTAGATTAGTATGTGCAAATCTTTGCTTATTAGGTTTGTGTTGATGAGGTGATTTATTTTGGAGACCTAAAAATTTGGTGTGATGCAATGAGAAGTGCATATCCACTGTGCTGTTGGACTGCTCTATTGGAGGCTAAAAAGTTCCTGGAGGCAAAGAGAAGTACCAGAAGGGTTGCAGCTCTTGTTTAGGTCAGAAGCAATAAAAGAAACCTCCATGAGTGCTACTGATTAATCGTAGACATGAGAGATTTTTTCTTCCTTTGCATGTATTACAGTGTGTTAAAATTGCACTTGGTGGGCTAGTATAACACACTTAGAACTTAGCTTCTAACTGAAGCTTTGTCTGAGGACAGCAACCTGTAAATTGTATTTTTAAATCTGTCACTGGCCTTTCAAGTAGTCAAGGGCACTGTCTGGACTCTTCAGGAGTCATGAAGCAGCTGTATTTTATGAGAATTTGGAAACCTACCAGTAACAGCCTCACAAACAACATCCTTTGGCCAAAATTATAAACTTCATTAGGTTAATATAACTCCACATACTAAATAATTTTAAATGTACTTTTACAAGACTACATAAAAACATCACATGCGTACAGGCTTTACAACTAGCAAAGACTGAGGAAAATCATCTAGTGCTTATTGAACTTTCATCTTCTGAATTACATAGCTGAAGGTCTGTTCTTGCCTATTACTCTCTTTTTAACCAAAGAGAAGTTAAACATTTTATTTTCATGAACAGTCTAGAAATTTCTATACTGAATAACTCTGCTTTTTATATGGTTTATGAAATTTCAGTAACAACTGCTTCATTTTTTGTATTTGAGCACATGATTTCTGGAACTTCGGGAAGGCAGGTAGAAGACTTGAGGTTAGGGAGCTAATGACTAATGTTTTGTTAGCTTTGGTCACAGAGAGAAATTGCAGGGAGTTTTTGTTGGTGTTCTGAGTATACTTATCCCTCCTCAGTGGTGAATACTAAATCAAGAGTTGCACTGAAGATGGGAGATTTCGTGTATCTCCTCTTTGTACAAAACCTTAAGGTAGATTAAGTGCTATGACAAAAGCTGATTGCAAGAGTTAATAAAAGTACATGGGGGCTTTGTTTATGTTATGTCTTAAGCCACTAAAAGTTATTGTTTGCATACGTCTGTGACTTTAATGCAGGTTTCTACAATGTACTACTTTTTGATTTGTTTTGAATTTAAAAGATTAGCAGATCTCTCATCTTTAGAACACCTGAATTTGCAAAGAGGAAGATCTTCCTGACAATACGTGAGAAATATACTTGTGCTTCCAAGCAATACAAAGAGAAGAGATAAAACTTTTATGACTGCAGTGTACTGCACAAATATGCACTATTTTATTTAAATTAATTTTAGTTTCAGTACATACAGGTGTATATACTTAAAAAATATAAACTTTTTAAAAGCCCTGCTTGGTGGAAGCAGGCAGTGGCATACCTGGGAACAGCTGCACTGGGGTAGGTCAAGGTCCAGCCGGTCCAGGACTTTGCTGCCAAGAGCCATGAATATCCCCTAGGATTTCCTCTTGGCTTCACCAGTTTACACACAGGCTCCCACACAACAGGATCAGCTTTCATTTTGATAGTTATATCGAAAACACGGAAAAACGACCCACCTTTTGATTTTCTAAATGAGTTTTTTTTTTCTGAGTGCATGTGAGATGAACACAGTCTGTGTGCCTGCCTGGGGCTGCTGAATGACCCTTTTTTGGGTGTCTATCTCTCTGCCTGTTTTGCAGGCAGGGGCAAATTTCCATTACTGCTGCAAGCCTAATGTAGCTTCTTCAAACTCTTGGCATAGTGAGGCTTGAGGTCTATGGTCTGGGGACTTTTGTGGAGAGCTTTTTTCTTTTTATGTTTAAAAATATTAGCCCTATTTGTTGTTCTCCCCTAGTATTGTCTGAGTAAAATACCTGGGTGGATATGGCACATGGGGAGGCAGTGTTATCCACAGGTTCCTGTCTTGCCCATGCAGTAAAAAAGAGGTGAAACAAACATTTTAGTGGCTCAGGCCATGTTCGTTCCTTGATGGTACAGGTTGCAACATTCTATGCATGAGTGATGCTCTAGTGATACAGTGTTGGGAAAATGATGGAGGTTTCCGTTTTTTTTTAATAAGTGTTGATTTTGTTATGGAACACTACAAGTTTCCTTTAAAGTTCTCAAATAAATCACTAGAGCTTCCCCTTCCCAAGAAATGCTGCCCTTGATTTACTCTTGACCCCTGTGGGAGGAAATCATCAGGAGAAAGTTCTTGTTTTCTTGTATCTTTTTTCCTACACTGCATTGTTGCTTTATTAAATTCACCAGAGTAGACATATGTTTTAAGTCTGATGACTTGTGTTACATTAGGAAATCCTCCCACAGTACAGACCTTTCTAAACCTTGTTTGTTGACTTATGGGAACAAGATCATTCCTATTGCTGGGGCTGACATTTGTGTGTGGCAGCCACATGCTCTGGAAGACTCTCCTGTTTGCAGAGTGAAATGAACAACAACAGCAAAATAACAATGTTGTCTGAGAGGGGTCTTTCTGTATTCAAATGCATGGCAAGACAGCTCTGAAGAGGCAACGCTTCTATTAAAAAAAGCTGCTTAGAGCTGGGAGGCTCCTGAGAGCCTTGAACACAAGTGGTGGGCGGCACATCTGTATCCATCAGCCTGCCTGGAAGAATCCGAGCAGGAGCATCTGACTGAAAATCAAACAGGCACCCACTTCCTCTCATCCTAATCTGCACCCGTCAAAAATGAAGGGAAGAACTTGGGCAGAGGGGTATTTGGCATCTCCCCAAGGAATGCAATAATCCCAAATGTGGTGTGAAAGCCCTTCATGATCGCACACTGGCACTGGCTCCCAGTGGTTGCTGCCAGTTTCCCTCCCACGGGTGCTCAGTCTTGGAGGTAATGTGAATCTGGACGCTGGACAGTTAATCAACTGCAGGAAAATTAATGTTTTGGAGACTGTTCTTCTGTTGCGAGGTGCTTGGTGTTTAATAAAACACAGCATGCTGCCACGTATTGCATACTTGCAGGACCCTGCTGGCTGCCTGTTCTGTTGGCTTTTGGTTTTGGCTGGGGTTTAGCATTTCTTTGTGGTGAATTTCTCTTGTTGCCATTGCTGAGGGGAGGATGGGCTATGCTGTACCAGAGAAGGCAGCTGAAGTCTGGCCTTGCCTGCTCTGGGTTTTCTCCAGGGCTGCAAACCTTCAACAGAGCAGTATTCCTTTGTCCCTTGGTACTAGCAAGCAACTGTGAGAAAGGCTGCCATGTGAGGCTGTTGTGGGCAAAGGATACTGGAGAAGTTACTCCATCAGCTCAGGTATTTCTTATGATGCTGTTTGTGTGAATGGGAGATCCTGAAGGGTTTTGCTAACAATGGCTACAAGCCTGCAGGTGTGGAGCCAACATGTCCTCCTGTGGCAGACTCCATCCTTGAGGACAAGGATCCCCCCATGAGGAGGATTCCCTTGGTGGTAGGGTCATTCCCATGAGGGCAGAGCTGTGGACAAACACAGGAGAGCTGTAGAGAAGAGAGGAAAGGAGCTCTGCATGCCAATCTAGCACCTTAGGCTGTCTGCACCCAGCAGCAGTCAGGACCCTGGCAACCTGGTTAAAAGACAACCCACCCATAAAATGCCTTGGAGTCATTCTTTTGTTATGGCAAAATATATAAAGAAATATTTGCTCTGAAGAATAACTCCATTAAGATTTGCATGCAGTATTTTGCTCTTTGCTGCCTAGAGTTTGGGTAATAGTAGTGGTATCTCCTTCCAGCAAGGGTGTTCTAGGGAGTGGTGTGAAATGATGTATGTAAATTCCACATCAGTAGTTATGGGCCTTTGGGATGTGTTGTTGCCCAGTGTGGCCCAATACAGGAACCCCGTGCTCTGGCCCAGCTCACATGTTTTGCTCTGGAAAGGCTCAGTTTTCTCTATCCCACTGCCCAATACATGTGTACAGCTGTTGTAATTTTCTTCCTTGAAATTTAGCTTTGGTTTACTTCTATAATTTAAGTAACTGTATGGAAAGGGATAAAGAGTAGAATCTGTATCCTATTATATAATATCCAAAAGAGACTGCAAGTTACATACCCTGACTCCTATGGAGGATTTTTTATGTTGGCTTTGCCCAGATAGAAACCTCAATTACTTTACCTTTTTCTAAGACATTTAAATACTCTTGTCTTTTAGCCCCATGCCAATTGCAAAATGTACCAGTATTCTTGTTTGTTTATTTATAGCTTCTTACAGGGTTTGTTAGCTCTGCCAGCCTTCCTTAACTTGGATTCTGATCTTTGTCTTGGTAAAACACCCACAAGCTCAACTGGAAATATATTATGGACTGAAATTGCTCTTGTAAAAGAGTTTTGTTTTTGTTGTTGGTTTGGTTGTTTTCTTTTAATGTGGAATGATTTTAGGAACATAAGGAGAAAACATTCACATAAGCATATAAAATCACTTCACCTTCAGAAGGGTTATTTCTGTGCTCTCTGGGGAACAACTGGAGAAGTTCCTGACAGCCCAAAGGGCTGGTTGATGTTGAGCAGTTGGGACAGTGTGGGCAGTGTGTTGTGCTCTGGGGTTACGCTCACAGACCAGAAAAGGAAGCCATAGTTTGGAAAACAGTAGAGTCATGTGGCTGGAAGAGGAATGCAGCTTAGGCTGGTCCAGAAACAACTGAGGTAAGGATTTAGAGGGGTAATTTTGGGAAAGGAAATTGCTCTCCTCCCACCTGTCACACACAGACAGGCAGAGGCATAGAGAGGTGGTCAGGCAGAGGAGGGGGGGGATGTTTTGTACTGACACTACAACAGCGTTGTCTGGAGAGCAGCGGAGACTTTGTCACTATTTCAAAATAAACAGAGGACTTTGGACACAGGAGAAAAACTAACAGCTCCTCAAGAACGCATTGAGCACTGCCATCAGCAGAGCTGCATTCTCTCTGCGCAGCAAGAGCAAAGCTTTATCCCATTTTCAATGAGAACTGTGAAGAGTAACTTTGGTTTCTGGCATTGGTTTGCTGGCCAGGCAAGGGAGGAGCCTCTGGAGTCTGAGGCCCGTCTGGGTCTCTTCAGCCCCTGGGGGCCACTTGCCTTTCCAGACAAAAACACTATGATGCTTTTGAGGAAGGATAGCACATGACCTCTTGCTCCTATGTCTAGAAGAAAAACCACTATGAAGTCTGTATGGGTATTTCCACTCTATGGAACAAATGGAAAATGTGAATGGGAAAAATTATAACCTTTTCTCACCGATGAAACTGGTCCCAGTATGCATCTGCTCTTGTTGGGGAGCCAATTCAATTTAAACTCTATTGTTTTGTTTTATTAGGGTTTATTTTGTCTTAATATTTGTCTTAGCTGCCTCTCTAAAGTGCTGTCAGTGAGGCAGATGATTTTGCAGCCAGCTGAGATATACAGGATCTTGAGAATGTTCCTATAAGCTCAGCAGGGCTGCTCCTGCCTTAGTAAAATGCTCTGTCATTCTACTCCTTACCAGTGCTGGTCTGTGGCAGGTTTCCTGGTGTTGGGTGCTGAGATTTGTTGATGTTTGGCCTTTCTCAAAGCAGGACTTCTTTCTGAGTCCACCTGCTTTTTTTTGCTTAGTGCAAAAATGTAAATTTTGCACTGTGGCTCCCTTGTGCTTGAACTCTTCTCTCTGTCCCTATTCTTCAGCAGACCACGACTGGCCAGGGTCTGTTAGACTATTGATTTTCTTTCTTTTTAAATAATTTTTCCATCACTAGGCTGCAGGCACAGCATTGCTTGGTATTGATTTCTGACAGTATCACAAAGAGTGTGTAAGTGTTGTGTTTGCAGGGCCAGCCCAGCCCCAGCTGGGCCCCAGCCATGCAGAGACACTTCTGTGTCCCCTGCATGCTAGAGGAGAAAGCATAGGGGGAGAGGGATGATGTTAGAGGGGAAAGGCAGCACCTATTTAGTAACTGATAAAAACATGACCTTGAATTTATCAGCTGGGCTCTCTTGACCTCTAATTGCAGAAACTTGGAGTTTCCAGAATCTAAGAAAACATTTACTATTCCTCAATCTGCTCCAAAAAATTAAACTCCTGCCTCAGTACTCAATAGTGGCTGCATTTGTTCGGCACCTAAATAAAGACAAAGTAAAAGTAAATGACACATAATAAAGCAGATTGTTTTCAAAGAACCTGACCTGTTAAAAAAAATCAACTTCTAATTGTTTTGATATAATAAAAGGGGTTTAATTAAAAAAGAGACAAAGATAAAGCAAAGGGTTAAGATGGCCGGGTGCCTTGACATTTAGCCAAGAGCACACCTTACTAACAAAGAATCATTCCTTAAAAGCACCAGCCTGATGCATATTCATGCTCTTTATGCATTCTTTTAAGTTTGGATGTTCTTTTGCTTAGCTTTAACTCCCTCCCCCCAGGAGATCAATCTTCTCTCTGGCTCCATGGTGTCTCCTACTCCAGATAACAGAGGTTCAGTAAATTCTTTCTTTGGGGCTCTAGTGACTGCTATCTTCATCTGGTAAAACAATTTAGGAGTGTCAGGGAGGTTTTCTAATTATATTTTCATTTTCTGGGTTATATGTACAAAAATAGTCCTTATTTTAATACTTCATTATAATCTAACATATATGTATATATGTGTCACATTACTACTTCCTAGTTTTGTTACAGAAATAAAAGAAATTATGTTAGTACATCAAGGTTTGTCACCATTATACATATAGCATTCAATTTAGTATTTGCAAAAAGCTAATAATATAATATGTACTTATAACATGACCCCACTATCTTGCGTATGCAAAGGTCTATTCTCCTTTAATCGTTTTATCCCATCTATCTAAAAATGCAGTCACACTTCCAGTGTTTGTCTGCCTGAATAATTTCTAATGGGGCCAGCATCCTTGCAGGACCCTGGTGTGCAGGTTATAGTGCTGTGTGCTTTTGCTGTCCACATTTGTGTTGGAGATAACCACAGCTTGGCAAAGCATTTGATCTAAGTCTGGACATGAAATTCAGTATTTCAGCGCTGATTTTGCAGCTTATTGACATACATAGAGCAGAAGATCGGTGAGGGATTTTAACTGACTCAGAGTGGAGAAAATCTGACAGCTCAGTCTCTGAGCTCTCTGAAATGTTCTCAACTCCAGTTGCACCCTAGGGCTGTAAATGTAAGTCATGGTTCACTGATAGTGCAGCAGCAAGGGCCATATCCTGCAGGCTATTTAGCTTAGAGCAAGTCACAGAGGTGCAGGCAAGAGCTTGCCAGTGGCTTTTATGTTCTCAGAAAATCCAAGGTTTTGGTCATAGGATAAGGTGTGGTAGAAAGCTAATGTCAAAAGGAAAATAACTGCTTTTTTTTCTCCTCCTTATGCCCTTCAAAGCTGATATGTTGCAGAAGCGCAGGGCAGAGTTTTGGTTACAGGACATAAGTGTTTTGTTAAAGCACAGAGACTGCCAGGGACAACATGGCTGCGGTTCAACTGGGAAAGGGGCAAATCCTCCAACGCTCTTTGAAACCTGTGGTCCAACAGATCCCCTATCAGCATTTATTGGTTGAAGAAAGATTAAAATCTGGGACCAATTCAAGCATTTATTCAAGTCCTTTGAGCAAAAGTTAAATATGTTCTTAAATCCCTATTGCACCAATTCAGGGTGCCCATATAATAAAAGGCAAATTATTTTACCAAGTTCCAGGGAACATCCATGTTTGTGAAAAGACCTCCATCTCATATATTTTTAATATATCTTATATGCCACTTATACCACTCTTTTCTCTGCCTTCCTGGTGGCCTTCTGACAAAGTGAAGTCACCTGAAAATAGTTGAGATAAACTGCGCAACTAATGGATATAAGGATAGTTTGGGGTATTTTTTTTCTATGTAAAGCAGGAAATTGAAAAAAAAAAACCTGTTCTCAGTTCTTCTGATTAGGTGTGAAATTTGCTAGACAGCTTTCAAGCCATGTAGATGCTTAATTCCCAGGAAGAAGCACTATTTTTAGATGTTGGTGATAAAAGATAAGAGGGTTTTTTCATCCAAGCCTGCATCTTCATTGCTTTATCATCCTTATCATAAAGAGGCAACTGAATAAAATTTAGTGTAATAAATCAGTGCATTTCATAGGTTAACAAAGGTTTTATATTTAAAAAACTCCATCTAAACAAATTCCAAAAATGAGAATAAACCACCTTCAGTAAATTCAAGAATTTAGGCCTGAGGGGTTTTTTTCTCTTCATCTCAGTTTGAGCTGATGTTCATTCCCAAAGCTGTTTGGCCAGTACATGTTTGGAGGATGAGAGCTTGACTGAGCAATTGAGTCTGTTTCTGCACTTTACAATATTATTTTAAACTAACAGACATTGCAGAACTGTGAGTGGTGATTTCTGCTTTTTGGCTTTTTTAAAGGAGACTTTTCAAACAGGTATGCATGCAAACATATATTGTTTTGAAACTTAAGTTAAACAAAACTTTGTAATTAGGGCACATACAACCTGTTCTCTGCTTAAAATCTGCATCAAATGTCACTTTCATGAGCTGGGCATGGACTCTTACTAAGCAGATTTTTTCCTTAGGAGCAATATCATCAAGATACTCTGTTTGCCTTTCAATCTGAGCCCCTTAGATAAATAGCAGCTTGATTAACTCTGCCTTCTTGCTCCTTGCACAACTGTTTTAAAGATTTGAGGGCCTGTAAAGGCACAGAAAGTTCTGACAGTTTTTTTTTTCAGAATAAGGATGTAAGGAATTTAAATCCAGTTACACATACCTCAGTAGTGATTTTTTTGGAGCTGTACTTGCTGCAGGTGCATTTGCTGAGCTTTCCACCTTAACCTGAGGAGCAGCAGCAGCAGCTCCTGAGCAGACAGGAATTTACTAGCAACTAAATGTACTTGCTTAAAAAGCAAATATACTTTGGAACCCCTGCATCTGATGTGGTAGCACTTGTAACTGTCACTGGACAGTTACAAGTCATGAGCTGTGGTCCAGGACTGAGTGCAGACCTGCTGCTGAGAGCAAGTGTAATGGTGTTTGTGAAGTCTCAGAGCAAATCTGAAGCCTGAGATCTTTTTAACTTGAGATTTTTGTGAATTTTGCATTGGAGTAATGTGTTAATCTCACAGCTTCCGAAAAACCTTTACTACTAACAATGAAAGCATGTTGGTCCTTGAGGGACACTTGCTGTACTTTCAGAAATTATGTCAAGGATGGAAAAAATTCCCATGTTATCAGCTAGGACAGTTTTATTTTCATTCATAATAGAGCTGAGAGTGCAGAACACTGTGTTTCATCAGGACTTTGGTATTAGTCTCTTTAGTGCATTTTGCTTCCCTTGAAATATTCTGAATAATTTAAATTGTATTAGTCTTGCAAAACTGAAAAAAGAAAAATAACTACACAAAAAACCTGTGTGAATTTTATACAAACATTTTCATGTGCAAAAAAATTATTTCTGATCTATTTGGTTTTGATCCTGTTTCCTCTATATGTTGGACCTCATGCTCCTGCATGCACTAGGAATTAATTGTATCCCAAGGATAAGTAATAAGGTATTTACAGATGTCTTAATAGCAATTGTTTCTCAGTTCTTATGAAAACCTATTAGAAGTATATTGTTAATAATAAGTTTGGAACACTCTAAAGGTTTCCATACAGTATTTAAACATTCAGAGAGATGAGTGAAATTAATCTTGTCATCAAAGCCAAGCTTGTCAAGGTACAATTCTCTCAGTGGAGGGAGTTGATTGCCACAGCGTTGGTGACTCCCATGGCGCTGGTGTGGAGGGAGACAGGGAGGCTGTTGCTTTGCCTACTTCCACCCCTCTGGTGAGGCTTTTGGGGAAAACCCTCCCAGAAGGGTGAACTTGGCTTTTATGATTGTCTCTTCAGGTAGCTATGGGAATCCAGGAAGTTTTGCAGCCCAGTCATCTGATGTGCTGCCCTTTACAGATAGGCTCTTTCCCTAAAATATAGAAACTGGCCCAAAGTTCGCAGTGGCTTTGGACTCTGTAGAGAGGGCATAGCACTGCTCTGTTTGGGAGGCAAAGGCTGCAGTGCTCCAGACTGATAATTTCCAGCAAAGGATTCATCCAGATAGGATGGAAAGTCCAATAGGTAGCTCAATTGGGGCTGCAGTTCCTACCATGCTGCCACTGTGAATTGGTGTCAAAGGATTTGGAGCATAGGCTGGGAACACAAAATCCATCATCAAGAGCAGAATGTATAACTTCTTCACCCAGGAGAAATCTTTGTGTTAAATGCATGGTAAAACCCTAAAGCTCAAATAGAGTTTAGGCCAGTGCAAGCCTTTCTCATAACTATAGAAAATACAGTTTCAAGTTGGGAGTGGCAAACATAGTCTTCATTTTCTGTTTATGTGCTTCTGTATTTCCCCATTTTCTTCTAGCTAGAGGATAAAGTCCCAAAATTAGGAAAATATTTTTCCCACCTTCTCTTTCTGCTGTGACTGAAAAACAAACATTCTATGATAGGAAAATCCATTTTCATGGACTTCCCAATCTGTACCCAACTCGGGCAAAGACTCAGCTGTAGTTCAGTAATAAACCAGTCTCCAGATGTTTGGGGCTGGTACTAAGAGCTGAGTTCACCCATTTATTCTTCAATTATTTGCCTTTTGGTTACTGAGTGGTTTTGACAGACAGCTGAGTATTGGCAGCCTGAAAACTGATTGTGAGGTCAATGACAGCTGTGTGGGCTCAGACTCAGAGACGTCAGAGATAGATATGCATATGCTAGGGAAGGTGTTGGATCTTGCATGCACAAATCAGGAAATATCAGCAACATTAGCTAGTGACCATGGACACAGAAATCCTTAAAATAAGGCAATTGTAGCTGCCCAGTTTCTGAATTACTTGGTTATAGCCTCCTCTGTGCACTGCTGTGTAATTTGCTCTCTGGTGTCACAGCCAGATTGCCTTTGCTGTTGCTATTTTTAAAGACTGACAGAGTTCCAGCCAGATTCCGTTTCCTAGACACCATAGTGCAGGCAATGTCCCACACAAACCTTGCTTCATTAGCTCTGCCATCTTAAGGTCTTTCTCTCATTTTCAGCAGTTCCTTGCGTATTTAGCACCATGTCTGAAAATGGAAGCTTCTCCCAGCTTGGCTTTTCAGTTCCCTTATGCAGTCTGAAGAACCTATGCTTGCTCTGTCAGAGCTCTAGCAGATGCTAGGAGAACTCTGCTTTATATATATTTTTTTTTTCTGAAGCTTTGTAGTCTGCTTTGTATTAATTTAACAGCATTTCAGAGCAAGCCAACTTCCCTCAGGATCTCAAACAGCAGTGTATCAGATTTCTTACTGAAATCCATAAACATTAAATTATCTCAAATTAATTTCTTCAGTCTGTAACTTTTCCAGTTTCTTAAAAAAACTAGAATCAAGTTTGTTTGCCAATATTTTCATTTAATATTTAATGAACATGTTGTTTTATTGTAAAGGACATGAGTCACCTTGATCTTGTTTTCAATTAGCATTTCATGCTCAAATCTGAAGTTGCCACATAATCTGTTGAAAATCCACTTTTCATGGGAGACTTTGGAAATCTTATTTCCAAATTGCCAAAGAATCAGTTTTTCTCCTCCCTTACAGACAGCCCTCTGTCAAGGAGCCTACTAAGCAGGGAAGGGCAGTCCTTAGACTCCTTAAAAATAACGATTTACTGCTGCAAAACATTCCACACCAATTTCCCTCTCTGCTGTTGCTATGCCAGCAGTTTCCTAGATCAGAGCGGCCTCACCTTTTCTTTTTTTTTTTTTTAACTCTGCTATGAAGACATCCAAGCCTTTGATTGTGTTTCCATTTCTGTCTGTGACATTTATGCTGCTGAAATGTAGTGGAGAGAGTCGCCAAATGGTGAGGGTCATGTTGAGAGCTGCACCTTCATACCAACGGTGCTCTCATGGAGGCACTCGGTATGACCAGCTGCAGAGCCAAGGCTAGGCAGCAAAGGAGGATACAGAGTTTAAAAGGTAGCACTAGGAAGCAGAGTTTAGATCTCTTAGAAATGGGACAGAATTTGGAGTAACTGTTCGCAAGAAAGATGGGCTTCACCTCAGCCAGGCCTGGTTGGTTGCAGTTATTCTGCTGGCATTATACTTCTTCAAGGCTTAGATGCATTTATTTTTCAAACTGAAAAAGCCATTGTGCATGGAAGACTTCAGAAATCTGAGTGACACATTGCAAGTTGAAATAATAAAAATCCTATAATCCCAGGATTTAAAATGAAAGAATATAACAAATTTGTGAGGGAATAGAAAATTCTATTACAAATAAACAGCCCCTGTCAATCACAGAACATAAAAGCAGACAAGAATATAAACAAAAAAAGAGCATGAAAAGAAATTCACAGTTTAAGTCAGAATATAGAAATAAAAGTTACATCAAAAGTTTGGTAGAAGTGGAATGTTGTAGTAAAAAGACACAAATCATACAGGCATGGCAGCTCACCGTGAGAGAGTAAACATCTTAAGTTTTTTAAGGTGGTGTACAGAACAAAACCTACTTCATAGAGTACCTTTGGATGTGGAAAATCACTATAAGGATTTCAATATATGTTTGTATAGATAACATGATTTTGTAGAATAAGATGATTCTGTTTTGGATTTTTTTTTCATTTGGCTGTTTATTGTAATGGATTTATAAACACAAATAGAAAAAAGGGAGGAAAAAATGGCTAGTCTTCACATAGGAATATGACCTGCATTGAGAATGCAGAGCAACCCACTGTTTAATGAACTCACAGCTATGTGAGAAAACAGGTGACTAATGAAGGACAGCATTTGTTGAAAGTGTCAAGTCATTTGGGACAGTTCAAGCAGATGTTACTCAGGACTATTCAGAGCGCTAGGACTATGATTCTTACAATTCTGAGCAGCTGTATGAGAAAATGGCAAGGATTTGTATTGATAAAAACTGAATTTTAAGCTCAATAGTAGTAGGAAACATCTCCAGCCATACTAACCCAAGGATGGGCTCCAAATGAGTTATTGGCTTTTTAGGAATGAGTTGGTCATTATGGAAATGTGTTTGAAAATGTCTGCTCAATGCCACTAATGAAGATATCCAATATAATTTTCTTCTCTGATGATCATCAGGTAGGGTTTTCCTTATAAAATGTCAGTTATTTGTTGCTAGTTGACATGAAATAGCAGTGTGGATTCAATATCACAACAGCAAGGTTTTTCCCAGAATGAGGCAGGGAGCCTCTATTTTGGGGTTTTGCAACACTTTTTATAAGGTGTTCTGATACAAGTCAACATGATTGGCCAAAGGAACCCCCTCTCTGGTCCCATTGGTAGAACAAGAGAAAAACACATTCAGAACATCTCTGTGACATTGTTTTGAGAACTAAAACCTACTTACAAAAAACAGCTATTGAAAGAGAAGTTTTCCAAAAGACTTTCCCTTGGGAACAGATCAGCTTCTGACAGGCTGAAAAGCTCTCTCAGGCTCAGAAAATCATGTCCACAGCTGTTTCAAGTAAATTATCTTATTAATGCTATCACGTAATATAAATAAAGTGCATCTTCCATCCCTCAACTAAATCCTCTGACATTTAGAAGTGTATGGATTCCTGGAATTGGCTTCGTTTGGTTTCAGCCTAGTTTCTAATGTAAAGGTTTTGCTCTGAATTTTCTCAAAAGCTTTCTGTTGACATTTTCTTTTAATGTGCTTGTATATTATTTTCTTAGTGTTAGAAACCTTCACTTCCTCTACATCAGGGACCTATACAATTTAATTCAATGGAGATCCATCACTGGTAAAGATTTTATACACTTGAGGTGATCTCTAGTTTGCAAACTTGATGGTATTTGTAGATTTTCTTGAAAGAATTTATCTTTTTATTTTATACACACATTGGTTATCTACAGTAGATATTCACAGCTGCTTCTGTTTGCTCAGTTTTCTCTTGATCTTAATAGCCTCACATTCAGTTTGAGAATTACACCTGAAAGAGTTGTTCAGCAAGAGCAATAAACAGATTTTATAAAAGTTTAATTTCTGAAGGATTAGTCCTTTAAGAAGTTTCATTCAAAGACTGACTACACAGTGCTTAAAAAGAAGTTTTCTTAAATAATGAGAAAAGGACCTTGTGGTATAAAAGCCCTCTTGATACTTCCCTTGTGACTTAAACCATTTATTTATTTAAAAAAAATAAATTAGTTTTTGTTGAGTTGTAGTATGGACATGAATATTTAAATTATGTTTGGATTCCTAAACAGAGCAGAAGCAAGAAGTTCTTCTTCAATAGCATTGAACAAATTGAGAATTATATAGGAAAATAATAAACAATCTTCCAACAACCAAATCTCCATTTTCCTTTCCCGGATCATTACATGTGCAGACACACCTTCCTTCCCCTATCATATAAGCTCAGTTTTGCTAATCCAAGTGCTGGGTGGGTGAAATTTATCTTCTCAAGGAACTGCTCTTGGGATTTGTGCCCAAGTGCAGCTGACCAGGTGCCCAAGAAGTGGGGCCCGCTGCAGTATAGAAAGCATGAGGGAGTAGATTGTTTGCTTTATGAAATTTAATCATCAAAATGAACTGTAAAACAACTTTTCATGATTGAACAAAGGGTCTATCTGCATATAGAAGGACTCATGTATTTCATATAGAAATAATACACAACATGCAAATTTTTCCTTCTTACTGATCAGTTATTCATTCTGTAGATATGTTTCCTGCAAATTTGTTTATTCTTTTGACCACACAGATGCATTTTCTATTCTGAGGTGGACTAATACACATTTAAAAAACCCTCAGAGGGTTTTTCACTGGAGTTGCTTTTCATTAATTTTTTGCTGATAATATATGTAGAAGAATGAAAAGAAATAAGTCATTTATTATTTCATTTGAAGTAGTCACTTAGGATTAAGAAGACTATGTTTTTTCCTCTGAAAGTATAAGAGTTGACCTTTAAGAGAATGGGCTTATTGTTATGACAAGATATTGAAGTCCATTTTTAATGACAATATTTTTTCGAAGCTTTATGTTTTTAAATGAGAAATTCTTTCATTCCTCGTCATTACTTATGCTGCACTTCTGAAATAATAACCAAGAATTTAAGTGGAAGAAAGATTAGTGGCTCCTTCTCTATTCTTCTCTTCTTCCCATTGCCAACCCCTCAAAGTCTGGTACAATTGTGAATCCACTTGTACATAATACATTTTAGAAAGGAGTGTTTCTTCATTGCACTGGAGCTCAGGCAAAGTTTGACATCTAGAATACAAATATAGCCTTATCACTGTATATTAATTGTTAATTCCTTAGACCTAAGCTGTGGAATGTTTTCAACGGTCACATATATTTGATTTAATATCTTTTAAAATGGAGTTCCCTCCCTGAGTGAGAATTACGTTGGTTCAGTTGAATTAAAGACAGTTCCCCAGAGAATAAGCTCAGCACCTTGCAGCAATTTATTTTCCTTCAGTTAAGAAACTAATATATTGTCCTATTTTTTTCATCCTCTGAAAATATCTCAGGAGTATCTTTCATTAAGTGAGACTTAATCTGAGCTGATATCAACTCTCTCTTTCCCTATCACTTAGATGAGAAGGTTAATGTAATGTAATGCCTTGCTCTCAAATAGGCATTAGGTCTAGAGATCTTAAATGGGATCTAATAGGAGAATTTAGATTTTCATACACCTTCCTCCAGCTGGGATATGCCCAAAAGTTGCCCCATTTCCATCTCCAGAAAACATAGCAAGGGAAGGAAAATGCCTTTCTGCACACACTGGTTGTACAAACAATAGAGGCTCTTGAACGTGATGGGTCTTTAACCCTATTGGGAAGATCCCTGTTATTCCAAGCCTGGAGAGGGATGCAATTCAGCAACTGAAATACTTATTTTAGCCTCTCTGATAAAGGCTCCTAAAGAACACCTCTCTTTCTACCACTGGACTTCTGGTCTGCAGGATGAGCACAGATCCTCCTGGGTGATAGGGGAAAACATCACAGTAAATATTTTATTTCCTGAATGCTCTCTCACCCTGGTACCTATAGAACATTGATTTTCTGCTGTTCCTGTGGCCTGTGACTTCTGACTTGATGGTCTGTAGCACACAGAAGTCTCACAAAGAGGGCGTGTGGTTTCTCTTTGTGGCTGGAAAGTACCTAAAGCATTTGAGGCAGCAGGCTATCAACTAAGCACAATTTTATCTGCCTGTAGACCTGCACAGCCCATCTCATTCTGGGCTCCTACTCAACCTATCTTTTGTTTGTTTTATCTGCTCACAGAGACCAACCCCACCATTTCATGTCACCATCCTTTCAAGCTGGCTGACCTGTGTATATTTTTTACTTATATGTGTGTATATAAGTATGTATTAGTTTTGAGTAAGCTAATGCAATTGTGAGAATTTTCAGTTGTTGGGGTTTTTTTAATATATTTTTATTGGCAGAGTTTGAAACCATTTGAAATGCAGACATGTTGGCTTGTGCACTGTGAGGAGCAGGGGGGGAATTGGCGTCTGCCACATGGAAAAGTATAAAACTGGTGTAATGATATGTTGCAATCATGCTGCAAAACCTACCACAGTAAATTACTGCTGTAAGAACCTCCTTCCTGTCATGAAAGGTTCCAGCCAGGATTTCCTGTGTCTTGACATTTTGGTTCTTGAGAGAAAGTTGTCTCTGCACTCCTTAGTACTGAGTGACTGCTAAGCTGCTTTGAGGGCAAGCTGAAAAGCAAACATGGAGGCCAGGAGGAGCAAGTGCCTGATCTGGGGCTGGACGATGCTGGCAGACAAGAGCATCCTCAGGCTCTAGTGGCTAACTCGTGATGTTGTGGGCAGGGCTTCATCTGGCATTTTGGTCTTTACTGTGTACAGTCTCTTCTCTTTGCCTGCTTGCTGGCACCTGGTGTCAGTGTTTGTAGGTCGCATGGAATTTACACGGCATCACTGCCACAACCCAGCCCTGTGCCTGTGCCAGGGTGTATTCCCTCTCGGGGGGCCCGGGGTCTGATTCTGGCTAGCTCAGGACTCCAGGTTTAACAACCCCAACAAGGACAAAGGCAAAAGATGAGAAGCACTCTCCCTCTAGGAACTAAAAGTCCCACAGTTTATTGTAGAACAACTCACGTGGCATCCCGGAGAAAAGGAGAGAGAGAGAGAGGGTCCAGGCCCCCTGGGATAAACCCAGGGAGAGGGGATGGGGAGAGGTCATGGCCGATGACGCACCTGAAGGGAGGGGAGAAGGGAGGAGGTTACGCATCACCGTGGTCTGGGGGCGGGGGGGGAGAGGTTTATGGGATAAACTAAACCACTAGTACAAAATAATGACTAAACGGACTATTCTGCGCAATGCAACATGCCTGCAGCTGTGGTTTGGACAGGCTCGGTGGCCCAGGGGGAGTGTTGCCCTCTGACGTGGCCTGTGGGAAATGAGCTGCAGCTCCTGATTCTGTCTGTCCTAGTTGCATTTCCTCTCCACAGACACTGCACTGTGTTTGGCACACAGCTGTGTTTTGTTAACACTAAACGAAGGAGTGAAAAGGGAGAGAGCCAGAAAACTGAATTACTGTCCTGGTTTCAGAGCAATCCTCCAACAGGGAGGGGAGAAGGTGACAGCCTCAGTGTGGGAAAGTTTTCAGGCTGTTCTCTAAGTTGTTTATGTTCTACGGAGAGAGTGGTTTTGGTCTTCTGAATCCAACTGCATGTTTGAGAAAAAATTATTCATTGTCTTAGGGGAAAGAGGAAAGAGCTTCCTTCTTTAGGAGAAAGCAGTGAGATCCTGGTGGTTTCAGAGGTGTAAGGCGATGGCCCTTTGACAATGCTTTCTAGAAAAGCATCATGCAAAACGCCATCTGCCAGTTAGCACTAAGATCAGAAAACACTGGGAGGAACCCAGAGCTGCCTTGTACCAGAAATGTACAAACCACCTGGTGTGATTTGTGTTGTCAGACCTGTCACAAGGGAACATTTCTTCCCAGAGGTTTCGCCTCCTGCTTATGAGATAGATGGTGAGTATTGAGAATGCTGGTGAATCTCTTAAAAGCTAAATGGAATGAAATCTCCCTTTTCTCAAGACACTTCTCAGCCTGGCAAATGATGGGACTTCCAGCACCAGTGCTTTACCAGGTACTAATTTGACTGGCCTTGGATTTTTCACAGCTGAGACTGTTTTGCTGTCTCCCTTGGATATGAATGAACTTCTAGTTTCTCTTCTGTGGTGTGTATGCAATTACATTTTCTGAAATAAAGCCAAACCAAAAAACAGCAGCCTTTCCCCGCCCCAACTCCCATCATTACCTTTCTGTACTTGAAGTTCGCACCAAGTCCTTTTGCTCCCAGGTTCCCAGCCTCTGCTGCTTCCAATAATAATAAAATCTGAGAAGGCTTGTCTTGTCCTCTACACCTGCAACAAAATGGATGTAGATGTAGCTATGCTTTTCCCTTCAGCTCTCTGGCAGTACTTCCTTTCTTTCTCTCCAAGTCCTCCCTGTGGGGAATGAGAAGAGATGATCATGGGGGTAAGGATCAGCTCAGGAGAGCATGTGCTAGCCAGGGAATATTTTTCCCTTTGATGCCTATTGTTCCCTACCTCTGATATCTCATGTGCGTTTCACATTCCAAGCCAAGAATCATCTGAAGTCACAGGCCAGAAGCAGCTTCTCTCCCTGGGCTGTGCAGCCCAGATCACCCCTAGGGAATTTTCCCTTGTTAATGTTGCCAGCAAAATATTTTGCATGGCTTGTTGAAGAATCAAACTATTTCCCAGCTATGGCCAGTTTGAACAGAAGGTTGATACAAAGAAATTCTGTCTGTTACATTGAAGTGAGTGGTCAAGAAAAGCCCAAATAAAAGCTCTGAATAGTCAGCATCCATTTGGCCAATTTATTTCCTTTTCTTTTCTCTTGTGATTTTTAGCTAGGTTTTCTCTCTTAAAATGAAATCTGATCTTTATGAGAATATATCATTTTCTATAAAGCTATGATTCTTTTTTCTCATGAGCAGACCAAGCACTACATATAAACTCCACGGAGCAGATAAGTTGAAATATGTTTAAAAGTAGTTATTTTTATGTAACAGAAGTGGGTATATCTCATTCTTTCATGCGCTTGATCTTCTCTATGGAAAATCCATAAAACAAAATGGGAAATAAGAAACCATTTCTCTGCTGCTGATGACAGAGAGGAGGAAATTTATGAATTATAATGGGTCAAGCAAAAATACCTTCCTGACTATTCTTTCCAAAACCAACCTGAACAAGTCAGAAGTCCTGCATAGTGCTGGGATTGGTTTGAGCACAAATGCAGTCCAGTTTTGCCATGAAGGGAGTTTTGGTTGTATTGCTTGGAGTACTAAATTCTCTTGGCCATAAGAACCTTTAATCATTAATGTCACAGAGTAGTCATCTCCAATTGTGTTTGGATAATTACTCAAAGTGGAAAACAAAGGGAATGGAGTGTGGCTTGGGGTTAGACTGGAAACACATCTCCATCAAGGGGTGTGGTTTCCTCCATCAAGGGGTTTAGGACCAGACACAGGAAAAAGATGAGTGGCTGGCAGCAAACAGGAGTCAGGGCTGGGGTCTCATAGTGTGGGGCTGTGCCGTGAGAGAAGTGTTTTTCTTCCCTGATAGTGCCAAAAGTCAGCGTCTGCCCTTCATTGAGGGAATGTGGGAAGCACATGAGAGTGGCCTCTAGCATCCTCTATCTTTGTGGCGGTTGGAGAAGTAAGAGAAGCATCTGGGCACTTCTTCTCCCACAGAACCTTTGATGGGGGTTGCTTTTGCTCTTGCCCCATCCTTCATTCCTCAAAAACCTCTGAGAATTCCAGCTGGCAGTGAAGGAGGAGAGAAGGGACAGCATGCCTGGCTTACCATCCTGCATAGCTTTAAAGCCATCACAGTGATGAGAATCACTGCAATAAATGACCCATGTAAACCTGTAATTCGCAACAGCTGAAAGGTGTGTGATCGCCAAAGGGATCTAGTTTATTATTTCTGTGTGTTGCTATAGTAACACTGGCTGTCAGATTCTATACCCAATGAGTGAGAATTTGAGCTCTAGGAAACAGTTTTGTTGCTGTCACAGCTAATGGCTTGTCAAAGTTTCCAAGGTAATTCTGATATTTTGTCAGACCAGTTTCCTGATTATTTTTAAATGCACTGAAGTAAGTCCTGGATCAGCCAAAGGAATACACTTCTTTATATATCCTTTAGAGCATACTTTCTCTGTTCTTTAAGTTTTCATTTGGGTTTTTTTAAGGAGATCTGCAACCTGCTATAGGGTTTTTCTGTGTTTTTCTACTGCTTTTATTTTGCTGTTGGGACGAGCAAAGCTGTGCATGAATGAACACTCAGCTGAGTGATATCCCTGCCAGATGCTACTCCTCCATCAGCTGCAGGAGAAAAAGTGCATTTTTTTACTCAGCTGGACCACTAGATGGGGAAAAAGCATTTGAATTTTTGGATTGCAAAATGGATCCTGGCAGCTGGGCTGAAGCTTTTGCTGTAACGAAGCATATCAAGCCTGTTATCTGATAGAAGGGTGTGTGGATGACTCGAGGCTTTGCCCCTCTCTTCAGCAACACCACTATATCTCCTCTGCAGGGATTCAGGCTCTGCTGAGCCGTGCTGGAGTCCCAGGTGCTTTTGGGTAATTTTCAAACCTGACCTTTAAAGATGTCCTCTCCTTTGAAAGGATTCTATGGAGTGGGGCCAGCAGGTGCCTGCCCCACTGCCAAGCCCTTCATTCACCCCACAGCTTCACATGGGAAACAGGGAGAGGGCATAAATATTTCAATAAATTTCTAAGCAGGATGCTCCTGAGGCCAGGAAACTGTCTGGGCATCTGACATGCTCATGTCAGGTTCAAGGCAGGAACAAGAAACACAACACAACTTGTGCTCAGGGTCTTCTCTTGCTTTCTGTAGTTTGCAGCTGCTAGGCCACTGAATTTTTCATGATGAAAGAATTTCTGAACAGAGTAGCAAAAATGGCACCTCTATAGTGACACTGGGTCAGACAGTCCTGCAGGTTGGAGACCACTGGTTATGGGGCAGAGTAATTAATATGAAAAGCTTGAGAAGCATAATAATGTTTCAAAGTTGGTTATTAAAAATCTTGCCTCAAATGTGATGAGCATCAGTACTCAACCATTAGAATATTCTGATTTAAGTAAAAATTTCTAGGATGTAATGAACCCTTGTCTTGTTAGAGAGCAATAAGTCTTATAGTTATAGTTCATTTTGGATTGCTCAAAGCTGTAAGTCCACAAGGTGATTGGTGACATGGTAAGGCTACCTAAAGAAAAAAAACAGAGTGCGGGTCACAGGGATGACTTTCCTTGCTGCAGGGTGTGTGACAGGATTGCAGCACTGATTTGACTCAGTGCTACACTAATTCAATAACAACTTTTTCTGTATGATGCTACTTACAGAGCAAATGTGTCTTCTGCTCAGGTATGTAAAGTGTTTCAGACTTTCTACAGATAATATAACTTTGGAAAGCAGCTTTATTTCTCTAAAGGTATTGCTGTATTATTTTGGGGAATATATTTAAAGCAGAGCACCCACTGCAGCGTGAAAGTAGCAATGAAAACATGCTCCTCTATCTGTGCAAGCAGGGAAATGAGCCATACCAAGAGAAGTTACCTTCATGCTGCCATGGCCCAGTCCATGCAGCTTTCTGTTCCCACCTCTCCCTGCTGGGCTCTGTAGGGTGCATGGGGCCCAGGTTTCCTCCTCAGTGCACTGGTCATGATGGGACTTGTCACAGCTGCTAGATGCTTTTGTGAAAGCTTGGTTACCTAAAAACAGTGTCAGCTCAGAAGGAAGCTTCAGGAATGTGTTTAAACAAGCACACCTACATCCTCTTAGCCCTTGAAGCTGCTGTAAATAGATTAGCCAAAAATATGGATTTATATCCTTTCAAATATCACTACTAAGTAGCTAGAGAGCCAAATATTTTAGCAGCACTTTTGTTCTTATTCTGCAAGTTCTTTATTAGAGAAATTGTATCTTTGGATTGAAGTCTAGAAGTTGGACGTTAAGGAAAGAAAATGCATGTGAGCAGCAAGTACAGTCATCCTGTGGGTGATTTGGGTTTGCTGTAAAGGAAGACATCTTATGTTTAACCAGATTTGGCACTAGGAGTCTACACTGACTAGTTGAGGAACTTTTACAGACTCCTTTACATCTCTGACTATGGTAAGAAGAAGTCTCTGATATACAGCACAATGTGCTTGGTGAAGGATGATTTGTGGGATTTTTTTGTTTTTCATTTATAGAGATGCTTCTACAAGGGAAACCTAAGACCAGACTCTTCACAAATTGAGCAAGTTCTGGTACAGAAGCAACCGGGCAGTGTGTGCTCAGGGGAGACAAGGTGCTTGAGTAGCAGCCAGTCTTTTCTGTGCCATATCATTAAGTCATCTGCTTTCACATTTATACAGGATACAAGTAAGATTATTTGCATCTTAAATATGGTGAGACAGAGAATGTTCCATTGTGCATGCACCCACAGAACCTCTCTCTCCCCTGTGAGCTGGCTTCAGATGGGATAAATGCATTTTCTCAGAACATTTCAATGGCAGGAGGAAGAGGCAAATGTTCTCCAGGGCATCTGCCCTGATATCTGGAAAATATTCCAGAGTATATTGAGTATATTCACCTCTTGACATACAATAATATGGCATGGAAGGGTTCACTGCCTTATACCAAGTGCTGATTTGGATGACAGGTACATGAACATCAGTATCCTCTGCTTTGATCTCTTAGAGCAATTTCTTATTTGTTTCTGTTGTGCTGGAGGGGTGACTGTGGTTTGAGTAGAGATGCTTTTGGTGTTGGTAGCAGTGCAGGAGAGGGCTGGATCTCAAAGGCTTTTGCAGTAGACTGCAAAACTGAGCACTGCTCTGATATCCCAGGAGGCCAGACTGCTTCCAGTTACATTGCAGTGATGGCACTGAAAAGCATTTTCTTACCTTAGAACTGTTTTTCATACTTGGTGATGTGCACAGAGTGTTTTCTGCACTTCAATTTTTTTCCAGTCAAGTGGAGGGGTTACTCTGTATCCTGAATGACAAAAGCCCTTTTGTACACGGGCAGATGATGTCTCTCAGCTCCCCATCATGTTTGATGAAGCTGAGGTCCAAAGATACTGCATCAAAATTAGGTTTTAAACATTCATCAGTGAGCTAGCACAGGGAAATCAAGGAGATGAGACATAATTACAGTCCAGCATTCCCTGGAATGTAATAGAAGTGTTGTTACAGCCTTAGCTTGTATTTTATGCTCTTTGTCAAGAACAAATTAGGTGTCTTTTATCTTGATCTAGTTATGGCCAGCCATTGGCCAGCGCAGGAGCTAGTGCTGAGCTTTCCTGCTGCTTTCCACCATCCTTTTGCAACCAGGGGTTAAAGGAAAAAGCTTCAGACCACATGCTCCCTGTATAGGATCTATACCTCAGCAGGGTAGAGGTAGGAGAGAATTGCACATCCTTTGGGTAATACGGCTTACACAGGCTGGCTTTACAGAGTGAATGCTGAAGAGGCACAAATGCATGACTGACAGTTCCTTCAGTCCTTCAAGGGCTTCCCAGAGCTCTCTGTATGAGTTCTGATTTTGAATGGAGGGCCATATGCTGCAACACACACAGTTATTATCAAATGCCTACCTAATGCTTCCTAAGCAACACTAAAGATAGATCAAACAAACAATTTAAGAAAATATACCACTTGCTTTTCTATTTGTTTAGTTCACTGCATTTCACAACATGTTGTGTAAAGTCAGTTTTACTGTTTCCCTGCCTGGTCGGTCAGATTTTGATTTTGTAGGGTTTTTACATGCCTGGTGGAGGGAACCACAAGGATTGCAAAATCACAAAATAAATAGCTGGAATGCAGTAGTGTGGTGCCTGTCACTATCTGAAAACTGAAAATGGATAGATTTGTAGTAAACAGAAATGTTCTTTCAAAGCCCATATTATGTTTGGTCTGCAAGTGTAAAGTTCTTGTCCTCTTCCAGTTGTTTAGACTGAAATTCCCAAGCCACTTGGGAATGGTCCCCTTTTTCTTTTGAGAGCTCTCTAATTGCAAATAATTAATTAAAGGGTAGATGTATCTCATTTGATTTCTGGATTCACCAAATTCTCATCTTTGCTTTCAAATTTCTTTACATCAAGAGAGTTTGTGTAATTTACAAATTAAATTAAATTAAAGGTTATTTGCTTCTTTGACCTTTGATACACAGTGTAAGCATCATTTGGCCACCCATTCTTTCATAGCCAATGTTATTAGCAAAAGGCTTTTAATTACTGAGATATGATTGAATTCCTGTGAGCTAGTGTTTACAAAGCTAAATACAAAATATTATGTTGCTGCATAGGACTGTTTCGAACAGAGACTCTACTGCTCTGACACACTTA
This sequence comes from Anthoscopus minutus, assembly GCA_013399455.1. Classification (NCBI taxonomy): domain Eukaryota; kingdom Metazoa; phylum Chordata; class Aves; order Passeriformes; family Paridae; genus Anthoscopus; species Anthoscopus minutus. The sequence continues at coordinate 34,865 of VWYI01030318.1, read as the reverse complement.
CCATGCACAGTATGCATGCTCATCTCCTCAACCTCTGTCTCATCAGGGTTAGCACCATTGGAAGGCCAAAATTTAGGCAGTGGGAAATGCCTGAGGTGCATTACCACCTGGAATTATTGATCCCATTCCATGCAGTTTTACAGAGTGATTGTGTCCAGAAACAAGAGTGAGGTACTCAAGTGCAAAAAGTCAGGTTGAGAGTATGTCATTTCACTACTAAATTTAGATGCAGGATTTGTGATTATGCCATCATAGTGAAAAGGAAGGGAAAGGGATGCCCCACATGGGATAGCCTTTCTGTTCTCCCTCCTTGCCAGGGTGGTTACGTTGGGTGTACAGAAGCATCACCTCTTTTCTCTTTTCCCACTAAGAGCTGAATTGCTTGGTCTTGGACAGGTTTGTATTGACAGAGGTAATACTTGTAGTTTACTTCCAGCAGTAGGCAGTTAGAGTTCTTTCCATCCCCACTTTGGGGAAAATTACAGTTCAGCTACACAAGAGCAGCTTAAAGTGATTCGCTTAATGGTACCCACTCTCTGGCAAAGGAATCCCTTCTGCCCTCTCTCTCTCTCTCTCTAATTGAGTGGACTGTCTGCATGGGAAGCTAATACAGAAAATATCTAACTGAAGACCTAGAAATCCCCACTGGGGGCTTACATAAGCCTTTTACTATTTCTAGGCCCAGAGCTTGGATAAATAATAAATGCATCTCTGATGATGCATCCATGCAGACCAACCCCAGATAAATGCCCTCTTGTTCTGATATAAAATGTCCCAAGTGTTGTAGGCCAAAACTAAAATGTGTTGTTTTCTCACTCTTGCTCTCTTTTTTTCTTCTTTTTTTTCATCTTCTTTCTGACTTGGTTTTAAATTACATCAGTAATACACACAGCTGCAGGCTGAACAGGGATGCTCTATAATCTGGCCAATACAACAATGATATTGCATGGCACAGCTCAGAGGCAGTCAGATTTTCATGTCTCCCAATATCTGCCACCTCCTCTTGACTTTCCACCTGCCTAAGGACAAAGGGTGTGGTTTGGTGCTCTCAGAAGAGAGCATGACATTCCCATTTTGAATATTCCATAGGGACTTTATACTTTCTTTCCCAGCTCATATGCTGGGCACCACAGGTAACATGCATTCTTGCAGATTAGCTGCTAGTGGAATTTTCTGACAGATTTTTCTATGTCCTGTAATTTCTCTCCTTTTGTGATCAAAATAGTTGCCTTTTTTGTACCTAGTTCCCCACAGCACTCCCCCAGTTGAAGGGTATCAAAGCATGGCAGCTTGCACAGGCATCTAAGCACACTGTGCTGCATCCTAACCCTGCTATTAAACTCAGAAATTTTCTTGGTGATCCAGTGTAAGGTGGTTTGCAAACTGAGAACTTGTTCCACTTGATTCTGGCAGTGGGAGTATAAAGCTTCAGTGGTTTCCTTGCACAAAACAGTGTATTAATTATCTCCACCAAGTGTTTTGGCATCATCAAATACCTGCACTTCTCAATTAGTTTGTTTTGCATCATCTGGGTAACAACTGAGCTATGCTTGGTAAGAGCTGAAGTTGTTCCAGGTGTGTGCTGGGCCAGACCCAGCAATTCCTGGGCTGTGCACAGGTTTCCACAATATTGCAGCCAGTGCCTCTGTCTCCTGCAACCATGTTTGTTCATTCTCTCTGAGCCTACAGAGAAGCTGTCTGCTCAGCCTCCAGCTGCAAGAGGAAATACCTGCCATGCACACTTTGTGAAACAAAGACAGGGAAACTGTACCTGCAAAGGCTGCGTGGTAGGAGGGAGGGAGGCCTGGGTGTGCACACCAGCCATGTGTGCAATATGCAGCCTTCAAGCACATGAGCCCCTGGCAAAGGCTGAAAGTCTAAGAGAAACAGGAGAAAATAGACAGTGACTGCTCAGCTCAAAGATATATGCAGGAAACAACTGACTATCTATAATTTTTTTTTATTAGTAATGTGGTCCTCCCTCTGTGCTGTCCTTAAAGCCCTTTTACAAAATATAAAACCAGCTGTAAAGGTTTTATGATTTATTGCTCAGTTTACTACAAAACTACACAATTCATTAAAAGAATTGAGGGATAATATCAAATTAAAAATGTAAACTAAAGAGCTTGAAAGGATGAATGTCAGCATGTCATGGGAATATTTAATAACCACAAAAGCCATTTATTCCACATATAAAATACAACATGAAGAAAAATATTATGCTTTGGCTTACAAGAATTTGAGAGGTCTGAACCACTGGCACTGATCTCTCAGGATGACTCTCAACATGGGCAGAGGAACGGAAAGGGAAGCAGTAGCTGGGGAGGTGCAGGGAAGTGAGGAACTAATCTTGGCCTTCATCTATGGGGAAAAAAAAGGCAGGTCGCTGTTAGCTGACTCACTAAGAAAGCTGCAGCTCTCAGCACCCTGTCCTTTGTTTCCTTGGCTTATTCAGTACTGAGAGATGCACAGCAGCTAATAATGATTGCTGTTTTAGATGTGTGTACCCATGGCTTGAGAAACGGAGGCTTTAAACCACCATTTGAGATGATACTTGGTGTGAAAAAATCAATAAGACAGCTGTGGAAGGAAAGTGGGATTTTGGAGGGTTGGAAGTTTTATGACAGTTTTGTTAACGCTTGTGCTCTCAAGCAGTTGGTCTTGCAGCAGTTCACAAAGGCAGGGTCACACATCAGCCCGTGTGGCCACGCACACCTGGCTCTGCTGCCGGCTGCCCCTTCCTGCCGGAGCCCTGAGCTCTGCAGTGACTCAGCTGGGCCTGTCGCACGGGGAGGTGCAGAGCTGCATACCCGGGCTGAAGGGCTCCTGCTCACCTGGGGTCTGGCTTAATGTGACTCTCATCCAGTCCCCTGATGTGCTGCTTTAGGGAACTCCTGAAATGCTTTAGGGAATAACATATTCCGCGGATGTAGGCAGCCGCCTATTTGGCTTTGTAGTATTCTGCTGCTTTTCTTCTGATCTTCCACCTTGTTTTCTTTCCTTCTGCCTTTGTTGTTTTCCCTGTTCTGTGCTTGGGCAGGGAGCCTCTTGTCGCCTTCCAGCTCATGTGCAGCTCCTATTGCTGCTGCCAGGAAGGAGTGACCACGCTTTATCAGCCTGTAAAGCTTTTGCTGCTGCCACAAATCTTGCTGGGAGTCTGCATACATTCCAATCACTCCATGCATACATTCCAAATGTTTCAACTGAAACCATTTCCTGAAGCCATAAAGCACTGTGTCTTATAGGGATGCAGGCAGAATGGGAAAAGGAAGCTACATTGCATGCTTTCACCCCATCTTTGGAAATGTGTACTGAGTCTGTGCTGCAGTCCTAGATGTGGTACTTCCATGATCAAAACACAAAATATCCTAGTGCTGATGTGTGGGAATTCCAAGCACAAAAGTTCTCAAAATCTTGTGTATGCAAGCTCAGACACAGACATGAACACAGGTTTGATCTGAAACTTTAGAGAAAGCAGCTGGATTTAGAATTACAAACAATAATGTGAGTTTAGATAGAAGGACATTGAGCTAAGTAGTATAAAGTTTTGAAGTTTTGGAGTTAAGATGTAGAGGTAGTTATGAAGGTAATGAGAAGTTTGGGGCATAGCAAGTAGTTTTGTGTGTTATGATTGGTTAAGGAAGTTCGCACTGTGGCAAAGACGTATAAAACAAAATAATTGGTGTAAAACTAAAAACAAAAAGTAAAAACATTCTCTTGTGGCATTAGTTTATTGCCTAATTAACCTTTAAAAACCCCTGTAATCTGTTGTCTTGTGACCACTGACCAAGAACATCCAGTGAATAAGGTGAAGGCACACTTACTCCTTCATGAGATTGTAGAAGAAAAATAATAAATCATACTTTAAGACATCTCTCTGTAGTCCCATCTCTCTCACACAATCCCGATATGATGCATGAAGTAGTATAAAAGGATTTTTCACCTTCACACTTGCACTCTGTTCTCCTTTGAAAGTATCAGTGGGGTGAAGGAATGGAGTTGTTTTCTTATGGAGCAGGAAGGAGCTGGGACTGAAATACTGCCACTTCCCCATCCTGTGCTTCCCCCAGCCAGCAAAATGTCAAGGTACATTTCCTTTTGTGAGAGGACAGCTCACCACAGAGGCTTCCTAAGGAAAAACTTGTGTTTAGGGTGTGAAGTTTTGTGCTTTTTCTGTCAGCGATGCTTTTCCACTGCAGCAATTATGTTCTTAACCTGGTCTTGGCTTCTCTAAGCAAAGGAATCTGCTTCAAAGCAGTCCCTGTCCTCAAGGTGTGAGGAATATGGAATCTCAGTCTGAAAGGGAAATACAAGCTGTTAGTTTGTGTTTGTCTCATTTTTCAGAGAACATCTGAAGAACTGCACAGATGCAAAGGAAAAGTTAACTTGGACAACTCTGTACACAATGGTGGCAGCAGCAGAAGGAGCACAAGGAGGACAGTACTAGGCAGAGAATACACACACTCTTCTAATGTATTCTTCAGGCTCCCTTATATCACACATGAGAAAGTGCAGCTCTGTCTGTGGGCTGAGCTAGACCAGGAATATGCTGAAACCCCAGTGCACCTCCATAAAGGATGTTCAGGTTCAACCTGCCTGTTCTTTTGCCAGGTGCTGATTCAAAGCTGCTATCGAAATCCCTGCCAGTATCTGCTGGCAGCAGCTTGGGCAGAAGTACAAAAGAAAAAGAGTCTTGCCATAAAAGCAGCTTTTCTGTCTTGCTGATTAGGGACAGCAGGTCCAGTTCCCCTTCACAGAGCCACAATGTGCTGGATATGCTTCTCTGCTGCTGCAAAGGAGCAATTTGATAATTTCCTCCTGTCATCCTGAGTGAAAACCTCCCAGTTCCTCTACAGTGCAAAGCCATGAGCCCAAAGGGTCTCAGCAAATGGAGAATTTGGGCAATTCCTGAAAATTTCCCTACTGGGGAAAGCAGTGTGTTGCCAGAGTGGCATGGTCATTCAATAATGGGTTACATGACCATGTGCTGACAAATCCATCCTTATTCCTTTATGTCATTAGCATACAAGATATTTGAAAGACTGAAGCAAAGCTGTTCAGGATGAAAAAGCCATCGCTGCCTCATCAAGCAGTGTACAATGGCTGGTTGCATTACCTGGAGGCTGGAAGTTGCTTGTGTCTCAGTCTGTGCTTTTCTGACTGTAGATAGAAATAGATGTGAGGAGATATTAAAGATGAGAGAGCACTGGGAAGAGAAGAAATTGAATGGTTTTAGATGAAGATAGCACTAAGCACTGTAAGAACAAACCCATCTTTGTTTTCTGTAAAGGAAGTGTGTTCAATTTCTCTTCATCCTGTCTCTTTCTTTCCATAGTAAGACTGGTATTTCTCTTAGCTCTTAGTGTTAGGGTTTCTCTATAACTCTTGGTGTTAGGGTTTTTTTTCTTTAATAAAATATAAGTCCATAAAAATCTTGATGATTTAGATGTGTTGATGGCAGGCCCAATATCCCTGGGCAATAGTGAGTTTACTGGGCTGGCCATGGTGTGTGTGCTATGTGTCCCTACCAGACAAGAGAGCAGCTTCTGGGGCATCTCCACAGCCCATAAATCCCACTCATGGGGTAGCTGTATTCAGTATACTCCATTCCCTGTTCGTATCCCTGCATCACTGTCAAGTCTGTGCTAGCCATACCATGGACAGACTGGGCAATGGATTTGTAAGCAGTTTTTTGCTTATTTTCATCTGGATAAACCCCAATTTTGTAGGGTTAGCTTTGGCATTTGCAAAGCTCTGTTAATGGCAGGAATTGTACTTCCTGAGATAATAGAAAGCTAGAGGGAGAGTAAAGAGAAAGGTTGTTTGGGGTATGAGTGTGATAGTGTTGGAATAGCAGACTGCTAATTATACCTCTCCCATCTATCAGAGAGGGTTTGTCATCAAAAACACAAATAAGAGCCTTTTCATGCAGAATTAGTTTTGCTATTCACAGTCCAGTAAATACACAGTCCATCTTTTTAATGGAATCAGATGCACTTACACTGAGTGTGTTTACCTCTGTGTATGTCTGTATATATTTTACACCAGTCTGCACTGAAGTGATGTTAACTTCTGTAGGAAAGTTCTTAAGTCTTCAGTAGAGTTAAACTATATTTAGAAACCAGACAAGGGGTGCCATTATGTTATGGGTTGTGTCTGCTGACAGAACAGAACTCAGGCAACCTGCTAAGGTGCAGCTAAGATTGTAAAGTTGTCTTGGGTCCATTGACTGAAAGTCTGGCACACTCAAAGTACGCTACCAGAAATAACCTAGCCAGTTGAACTAGGATTAAATTTATGGAAATAAATTAATAAAAATTTTTGTGGAAATAAATAATTTTCAAAACCCAGATCTCAGTTACCCTCAGCTCCAGACAGAGGAAGCTTATTCGACTTTGTTCACTTTGTTCACTTGATGTAGTTTTTATTGACCTTGATTTGTATTTTTACTGTTTCCTGCTAGCAGATTTTTAGGTATTTATGTTGTCACTTGGTGCTATAGATATTTCAGAAAATTTGGGTTGCTCGCAGCCTGTCCACAACCTGTGGATTACTCTGTGTCCTTGCCTGCTTCTTGGGAGTTCATGAAACATCCCCAGGGATTATAAATAATCCTTCTTAGTGCAGTAGATTACAGAAGTGATAACTTACTGGAAAGATACACGTCTGAGATAAACAACATGAGGTTTGCTTCCCCCAGATGATCTGTGCTTCCTGACCGGGCAGTTTTGTTTCCAGTCAGTGACAAAGTTTGGAGTAAGTCCTTCTGTGTCTCTGTGTGAGGTGCTTTCTGTTATGGGATATTACCTGGTGCTGGAAATCCAGACAAACAAAAGGACTCAGTGCTTTGTGAAAAACTCTGTGCACCTGACCATGTCAGAGGCTGCAGAGGGAGACTTTGGTGGCAATACTAATTTCCAAAAGCACAAGCGCTGAGCCTAGGGGCCTCCAGGTGCAAGGGTGATGTGCGAGGCAGCCTGGAGAGCTGCCCTGGGAGCAGGGGGTATCTCTGTTCCCCCAAAGCCCTTTCATAGGGTGGTGTAGGACAGGTACTGCTGTACTGAGTATGTGAGGGGAGGGTCCTTCATGGGCTGCAGCTGGGTGAAATCTGAAATCAGCTACCTTTAGAAGTCTGTACAAGAGAGAAATGAAGACTGAATGATGTATTTGAAAACCTAGGGGAAGTTCGATTCTCCAGGGATCTTTCCAGATCACTTTATGTTACAATATTACTATAGCTGCAGAAAGTACTGCAGGTCTTCTGTTGCTCAGGGTGCCAGCCCTGCATGCAGCATTGTGATGACTGGTGGGCTCTGACTCAGCACTGCAGAGATGTGATCAAGAGCCCCATCTCCACCCTCATGCAATAGCCTGAGTGTTCCTGTGATACACATCTGTTATTTGAAGAACCATATTAGCAAATATTTTCTGAAAAAAAACCTAGTTTCTTCCCCCTGCTTAGGTTCTTATCCCAGGTTGACCAGACTGAATTACAAGTGCTTTGTGCTCTAAATATTGCATCACTTATTTGTCACCTGTGATGATCCTCCCCTTCCTCAAGGAGCGAGAACACATTTGTGGATTTTTGGTTTTTTGTGGAAGCATAAGTTTTGTGCCCAGAAAGGTGAAGACGAGGGTAGGGAGAAATGGCTGGACCTGAGGTGACTCTGGCTCTTTGGGTACCTACCCAGTGGCTGCTGCATGCCTGGCTGGGGACAATGTTCACCACAGCCTGCATCCAGGAGTTTGTGTCCGTAATAGGATATTACTATGAAAAAATTTACTCTATTTGGTGTTCTCTAAAGAAGGGAGACTGACGGAATACTCATGGAATCCTCATTGAGGTAAGAATGAGCTTCGTTTATTACCCAGATAGATGCATTTTTATAGAGCTTTTCCAGGGTTCCCGAAGCAAACAATCTCCTATTGGTTAAAACTAACTTGTTTACAATATACACCTTTCTGTGAATGGCTATATTCAAATATTGTGCTTGTCTCTATGCTAACTTCTCTCTCCCCCCATCCCGTGAACAGTGCCCCTTGTTTTTACATTATTTTCCTTGTTTACCACCTCACTGCCTGTTTGATCTCCTGTTTCTCAGGCAGTTTTAAGGACACTGCCCTGGTTGTGCAAGTATGCTTCATACAAAACATCATGTCCTTGCTCTGCTAGAATTTTTCCTACAGTTCTCCCAGTAAATGAAAACCCTACAGTGTATCAGTGTCTTAGCCAAAGAAGTATACTGCTCTTTTTACCTGACTGTAGTTACAGCATATATATGAGCAGTGCATATGTCTAAACTGTGAGTTCCCAGTTCATCCCAACAGACATAAGGCATTCCAGCATGCCTGTAAGAGCCTGGGCATAGCTCTGAGGGGGAGCATTAGCCTGACCTGTGTTGTGTGACTGCACTTTAGCCTTGCGAGGTGCAAAATGCAGGGTGTCTGGGAAAAAAAACCAATAATCTCCAACTATGTAGAGTTGAGGTCAGGGAACATGTATCCCATGCCTGCCCTCTATTCTCACTAAAACAGATGACTTTTAGAGTAGGTGATGACCTACAAAATGTGGGAAGTTTACCTGCTAAAGTTCCTGGGAGATTAGCAGAGGAGGCTGGATGTGGGCTGTGAAGGCATAATGACTTTGTTTTTAAACTTGTTAGCCATTTAGAATTCCAGCCTTATTAAATCCACGCACTACAACTCAGTGGCCTTTGAATGAATAGATTAATTCTGTGTTATTTTACCACTTCCCTCCTGCAGACTGCAGCTGTGCAGTCTAAAGTTATCTTGTTTTCTCATTTATAAGTGTTGTAAAGGAAATTCCCTGGAGATGATGCAGTATGTGAAACACGAAAACCTCCATTGAGCTCAATTGCTGCAAACAATCATCACAACAGCTCCTCAAAGCTGTAGCTGGGGTCACACTTCATGGGGGATGTATTAACTGTAGAAGTCCCCTTTTTACTGCTTCATCGAGGGATCTCTTTGAAACACCTTGAAAGATGCAGAGTATCAAAGCAGCAGTATTGATTTATGAGACTTGGGCTCATTTTTGGTCCGAGATAACTGTGAATTTCACCTTCATGCAACAGTGTCAAAGCAGCTGCAGGTCCAGATAATTGTACGAAGAAACAGAATTCATGGTCTTCATTGCTTTTATAGAGAAAATGCTGGATATTGGGGTTTTTTGTAAATAGAAATCTCTCATGCTGAGCACAGAATATCTCAGGCCACTTCAGCTCGGTGGGCACTAGACGGGCTGTGGTAATGTGTGCTGTATTCTAACAAAAATTTCTTGACATAGCACCTGGAAAGCCATGGAAAGTCTTGCTGGATTTCTTTTTATCCTGATGGATGATAAAAGTTTGATTTGATTTTCAAGTCGAGAGTTATCCAGAGTAGTAGTTGATAATTCAGCATGTCCATGAAACATCCTTGAAAGAAACAGAGGCTTTCCATGGAAGATGGACATTGGGTACTGGTAAAGAGGGTGAAATTCACTTTGTGGTGTTGGCAGGATGGTAATAAATTAGAGAGAAGCTCCTCTGAAGCCACTTTAGGATTTCAGAAGCTGAGCAGTAAATGCAGCAGAATCAGTGGAGCCTTTTCTAGTTGGTCACTGTGTACTGCATACTCTGACCTACTAAGGTGCCAATTATATACTTTGCTTTATCCAGAAGTTTCGTTTAATTTAAATGCCTCCTCTGATAAATCTGGGATAGCAACTCTCCCACTCAGCTTTTTTCTTCCTGTAGAATTTTAATATGAATGATTTTATAGTTGGAGATTTTAGACCTCTGTGCAAGCTCACCTGTGAAATGAGCACTCTGCCCACAGCTTTGGAAGCAGGGCAGCCCACCTAATTAGGAGACTCTCTATGGTTTGTTTAGAGAACTCCAGAGAACACTGGAGGCAAGAGAAATTTCAGAGATCCAGAAAGCTTGTCTTGGCTTCTGGTCTAAGGGACCTTGGGGGGTGCATTATCTCCTCCCAGGAGGTTCTCTGTGGACACATACACTGCACAGTCACATGGTGGCTGATCTCTCTGCAGCAGCAGTGCTGTGAAATTGGAACACTGTTGGGGCTGCCATGAGGGCAAGGATCAGCCACCCTTCCTGCAAACCAGCCCAGCCTCTGTCCCCTGCTACCCAGCAACTGGGCACACTGTATATTTTTAAGCTGGGTACCTCATAGGATTGTAGGATTGTATGATCCATTCCTCTTCCCTACGGCTGATACCCCTTTGCTCCTAAGACTAAACCTGTCATCCTCCTGCCACTTGACAGCTACAGTCGAGAAGAGATGTCCTAGGAAGGTGCCCTCACTCTTGCTTTCCAGGGGTAAACCACAGCTTCAATCCAAATGTGCTGTAACATTGCTTGGACTACTCCCTCCCTCTGTAGGCAATGAGCAAACCGCTCACGGAGATTATTTTCTATTAACAAGTTTGAATAACTGCATCTTGTGCTGCTTTGGGTTTGGTACCTGATAGTCTGAATCCACATGCAGGTAAACATGGAAAATAGATTACTCACCAGTGCTCAGGGGCTGTATCTCCAGGTCTAACTGTGTGTGGGCTGACAATGCCACTTTCACAGGGAGTTTGTTTATGGGGAGATGGATGATAGATCTGCAGGAGGGAATTAGATTCAGTGTCTCATATACTTGTTAATTGAATCAGGCTAAGGTTCTTGCAGGGAGGGTGCATTTAGACATCAGGGCTTGGCTTGCATCTGTACAGCCCTGGCTGAAAGCTGGAGCTGCACCTGTGAAATCACGAAGGCAAGCAATGAGTCAGCTCCCTTCGCCCCTTGCAGCTGCTCCCGTGTCTGTGTGCGTTCAGCAGAGGCACTCTCAGCCCTGGCTCTGCTCGGCGCTGCGGAGGGTCAGGGCAGGGTAGGCTGAGGGTGGTCACGCCTCTCCCAGGACCCAGGAAAGCTGCAGCAGATCCTCTTCTGCAAGGTCACACGCTCCTGAGCCACGGAGCTGCCAGCCCCATTTAGGGTTATGCTTGCAGATTGGTTCTGTGATAGTGCATGAACTCCTCTAGGGCTCTCCCCCCAGGGCAGAGAAAACATCAAGCTCTGCCAAAATTACCCAAAGAGAAGGCCCCTTTGTGCAGAACATCAGTGGGATGATCAAGTCCTTTGTTTTCAGGAATATGACAGGCAATAGGGTATGGCCTTCATCTTATAATCAACTTATGGAAAATGATCTGCATGATTAGATGGAGTCTGTAGTGAGGACACAGGTTTTCCAATCGTAAATTTGAGTACATTTAGCTCATGTGGGTAATTTATAAACTGCTTTTAAATACAAATTTTTGTGAAAAGGCTTAATGCAGCAGTCATTAAAACCAATATTAAGTTAATGCACAAAAATCTATTAGTGTAGCAATAGGTTTCTGGTTTTATTTTGACATTCTTTCTTACAATTACTTTTGGTTTATTCTTAACCTGGAACACTAACCACTAACTTTGATATTCACAGATGTAAATAATGTTATAGGACTTGGAGGGACCATCTAGAGAGTCTTCAATATAACCTTAAGACAATCTACTTTGCTTCTGAGAAATATTTGTATAACCTCTTAAAACCTTACACAAAGGTTCCCTCAACCATCAAAGAAGAAAAGTGTGTGTCAGGCCCTGGACTGTACTTATTCTAACTGAGACCTTGTCAATTATGAAGAAAGAGGAATAACAACATGCCTTATTAATGCAGGTCATGAAATCTGCCTTCTGCTCATCAGGATTGCTTTGTAAACTTCAGTTTAAGATGATTCCTAATGCTTTTCTACATATTGCTGCTCGGTTAGTCTGTCATAGTACTGCATATTTGATTTTGTCTTCTTTGGTGTAGGGATTTGTATGTGATACAATACTTTGAATCATGTCAGACAGAAAAGATCTGTATCAGAAGCAAACATTACTTTGAAAGCCAATGTAGTTTCTAACATACAGTCAATTACTCAATGATAACTGCTCCAGTAGCAGCAGAGAGATTTCCTTTCTGTTTGGTAGGTGCTGTGTGTTGTGTTTCTAACAAATATAAATGACAGCAGTAGATTCATTTTCAGGGAGCCGGGAAGTGACTGTGACCTGTTGTTCCCAGTATACACCTGAAGGTGGATGTATTCATAGCAAATTTTGTGCATTTATGCTTACAGTAATTTGGGGGTTTATGGCATACAGGAAAAGCCCATAAAATAGGTTATATTCTGATTAGCAGGGTCTTCTAATTGGTTACTATTAGCTAAAGTAGTTTTCATTACTTGTTCTGACATAAGCTTCTAATAATACTAAAACATGAGCCAAATGATATGTTCAGCTTTGTGGCACAAATCAGAGGAGAGAAATAGCAGTGAACATGGAGTAATATTTTAAATGTGGTTGAAAGATATTTCCAACACTTAGAGAAACTACATGAGATAGTTTCAGACTTGCTTGAATTTCTTGATATGTGATCTCCATGTATGGAGCTTTTGTTCTGGTTTTGGGTGTAAAAACACCCTGGTAATGCGCAGATGTGGGTGTTAACTTCAGCCTCAGCTGCAGTGATAATAAATAGGAATAGGATGGGTCACAATAATTTATCAACAGTCTTGTTTTCAGTCTGCTGTTGCAGGCTGAAGGACCCCTTTGTTCAGCAGCATAACAACCAGCGGGCAGATGACTTTGACTCTCTCACTCTCAGGGGCTCATGAATAGCTAGGAGACAAGACCAAGAGCTGCCTCCTGCTGCCAGCAAAGTCTGGCCTCTCTAACATCCCACACATCTGTAACAGGCCACATCTACAGCACAGCACACACAGCCAGAAACTGTAAACAATGGTGTTGGAGAACAGTGTGGACTGTATGCATGTTTATTCCAGATGAATTAACACAGGCCTGCTCTTTGCTGCAGCAGAGAAAATAAAGTAATTATTTTTCTCTTTGTAACAGCCTGTTTAAAAAACAGCAGTTTTAACCTAGGATGTTTGGAAATTAGATAGTAGTGGTGATGACAGGATCTCCCAGTTTTGTATTTCATTGTCATCCTTATTTCCTGGAAAGATGAAGCGTCGCTGTGATGCACGACAAAGAAGAGTTTGGGACACAGGGAGAGGTTCTTCCTTGAGGCAGAGAAGCCTTTATTCAGGGTTTTGCAACCCTTTTTGTGAAGTGTTCCTGCTATAAGTAGATATTAAAAAATTTGGTCTCGAAAATAATAGACAAGGGACGAAGGCCAATACAATTAATTTGTTTAATTTGCAAGCAATAGAGAGACAGGGATACAACGCGTTGGGCAGCTGACAGAGTCCAGGCTCTCAAAAGTCGGTCTGCGATTCCTTCTCATAAGGTACAGCTTTTTATACTTTTTCCTTCTGAAAATCTCTGGTTGGCGGTTGTAAGGGGGGTTCTTCACTCCCCCCCCTTCTTGGTTATTGTTTTGGGGAGAGTTTCTGTTTCTTGTTGGTTTTAGCTCTTGAGGTAACTCTTTTTGCATTTCAAGGCTGTTTTCTTGTCGCTGGAATTTAGATCTTCCTAATTTCTTAACTTTTCTAACAAATGTTTTCTCTCTCTTCCTGGCTTTGGCTTAGAAACTGATAAGGCTACATTCCAATGCTAATTGTTCACAGTCTGGGTTTTATCTCTTTGTCTTTTAACCAGGGCTCAGTTTAGATTTCTGCAACTTTTGCAATTCCTTGGTTTTCTTTGCTTAGGAAATATTTTTGGGAAGGAGTCGATGTTCTCTCTCAGATGACCCTGTATTTTCTGTATTGCAGAAATGGTTTCATGATCTTCTGAACAGACAACTTAATTAAAATATGTAGACAAATGCTAATACACACTGACAACTAAAACAAGTTTTAATACATGCTGAACAAATTAATGATAGACGGAATCTATTACAACAAGAGTGGTTAGACAAATGCTAATACACACTAGCAGCTAAAACAAGTTCGTATACACACTGAACAAATTAATGATAGACGGAGTCTATTACAGTTCCGACACAGGTTAACATGGTTGGCCAAAGGAACCACCTCTCTGGTCCGGTTGGTGGAACAAGAGGAAAAACCATTCAGGACATCTGTCCTACCTTATTTTGAGAATCAGGATCTATTTACAAAAAACAGTCCTTGAAAGAGAATTTTCCCAAAGGATTTTTCCCTTGGGAACAGATCAGCCACTGATAGGCTGAAAAACTCTCTCAGGCTCAGAAAATCTGTCCACAGGAGGGTATCTAAATATGCCACTCATGAGAAATGCAAAGGGCTGTAGACACAAGTAGATCCAGTCAAAATTTTTGGTGATAGTGTCTTTAAAGCCTCTAATAGAAATGTTTAATTCCCTGAAATATTTACTTTTTTACTCAAAAAAGAGATGGTCTTTTACCAATAGTTAATACCTGCATCCAGTATTAAGACAAATAGACTGAGGAAATCCCTCCCTAGCAAAATAAAATCTGTTCATATGCTATGTTCAGTCTCATAGCTAAACTACAACTGAATGCATCACAATCAATGGAATATTTGCCTGATAGGTCTCACCAGCCACTAGCATGAGTAGACACAAAAATTACACAAAAAAAGTAGAAATTATAAAATAGAAGTGAAAAATAGTTCAGTTTTACAAAATACAGTTGTGAGAGATATGTGATGATAGCCTATACAAGAGTTTTCCTGGAAAAATATATGGTACCTTCATCACCCAGGCACATGAAAGAGAATGTGAAACAGGATTACGTGTGAGGCAATGATGGACACATGGAGAGTATCATATGGGAGCAAACCAGAAGGGCTTAATTTGTGCAACTTGGAAAGGGATGGAGAAGCTATGATCACTTTAAATTAGATGAATCAGAAAGAAATACCATGGAAAACTATTTTGGTTCAAATAAAAAGCCATCATGAAGAGAACTCAGCATAAGGTAGCCACAAACACAAAATGGAAATAAAATCACGAGTTTTAGTCTTCACAAAAAAAAAAAAAAGGAATAGGCAAATAAGAAATTTTATAGCGTTTATCAACCGGAACAAAGGGTATAGTGGGACAAAACTCAATAGCTGTTCTTTGTTAAGGAAAACTTGAAGCCTTTTTGTACTTTTAAAAAATAGCAGGTGCAGCAGTTGTTGAAAAGCACTCATAGTTGTTTGTGTAACATTCATTGCTTATTGAAGAACCTTTTGTGCTCAAGGGACCCATCTACTTAACGTTAATAGGTCTGCAACAGCAGAGCTTTGGTTGTGTCATGGTTCACACCGAATAACTATCCTGCCGCTGTTGAAATAAGTGTGAAAACTTCCACTAGCTGTACTTGCAGTAGCCCTCCGCTGGGAATTAGGCAATAGAGCATCCATCCTTGTCGGCTTTGCAGCCTCGGCTGCGTTTGACAAAGTGCTCAGAGCAGGCAAACATGGAAGAGCTGTGGCTGCTGTGGCAGAGCCTGGCAAAAAATTCCATAGTAAACAATCTGTTCAGCTGTTTTTCCTCCAGTTTATTGTGAATTATCTGTGATCAGATGGTTATAATGAATTAATTCAGCCTTCAGAATTCCTTCGTAAATGCTGTATAGTGAAAAATTCCAAGTCTGAAGCATCTGCTTTGACTTTGTCTTGACATTCATCCCAGTGATTTGAGCCCCATCTCTGTGTCCTGGTTAGGAAGACCAGAGGACTGGAAGTGATGGTGCAAGTTATAGCCTAAATGCAGAAGAGATAAATGTTGCATGCATCGAGGTCCCCATTTCGAGGTTTTTGATAGAGACACTCCCGTACCAAATTGGGCTAAGCATTGCCAAAGCCTCCATGTAAAGCCCAGTTGTGCAGTTTGAAAAGCAGTAGTAGTTATGCTAAAATCAACTGAAAATATCAGCAAGCATATGCTGATATTAAAAGTTTTCTTTTAATACTACTGTCTTTTATGCAACTGTAAAAATGTATGGCAGCGTTTAATTTCATTAAATTAACAAAAATTTTATTTCATTAAATTAATATGTATTACTGTTGCTTCTAGCAAATATTCAAAAATTAGACTTCATTTACTTTAATTTTGCTATGATTTTATTATTCTTATATCAAAGGGTTTTCTTAGGTTGAATTAGCTTCCCATAACAAAGGAAAAGAAAATAACTTAGCTTTCCATCTTCTAGTCATCTCCTAGAAATTAAATTAGTGTATTCTGAATAGACACTTTGGAACTAAGTATTCAAAGCAAATTTGTCAAATGATTATTTTCAGGTACCAGGGACCAAGATTCTAATTACTTTTCTTTTGCTATCAAAGCCGTATCTGAAAACTGAGCTATGCATTTATAGACAGGTTTTCCCCACACCCCATAACTAAAGGAATATCCAAAATAACTTGTGAAAGATGATTATCATGCAGGGAGTCACCTTTCCCTGAGTTAGCACAGTGCTCAGAACAATTGGGCACCTGAGCGCTGTTACAGCAGACACGAGTAGCAACGGTGTGATAAATAGCCCATTAAAATGACAGTTGATGCCATTGAATAATTCCTTCTCCTTTGTTACCAGTCTCTGCAGGAACTTCTTTGTAAAGACACCTTCATAGATCTTGCCTGGATGCAAGGCCCAGAGAGCAAGTTTGGGCTGCATCGAGCACCTGACAGCAGCACTCTGCGCTGCTAGCCCTTGCAGCGGGCAAGGGCCTGTGTGCCTCCCTTGAGTCGTTTATCCATCTTGGGTGTCTTGGTGGCACTCCTGAATGGGATCTTGGGTCAGCCTGCTCCTGCTGCAGATTAGGTGTTTGTGTGTTTATAACAAGCACTGTTTGCAGTGCGAGAAAATGATGTGTGATTTCCTGCTGGTCACTGGGGACGTCTGCTGACGTGTAAAAGCAAGAAAAAGATAGAGGTAGCTTATTGTGGTTTACAACCACCACGCCTAGGCAGAGCTGAAGGCCTGTTTCTGCGCAGCTCTGCATGTCTCAGCGCCATCCAGGGCTAAGCACAGAGCCCCGGGGCCGCCCTGGCTCCTGCGACCGTGCCGAGCCCTCGGAGCCTGCCGGGCTCCGGCCAGCGCTGGAAGCGGCCCCGAGGTGAGCACCGAGCCCGCAGCGCTCTGCCGAGTGCAGGGGAAACTGCTCCAGCCCAGCGGCTCCTTGTCTTGCCAGGGGCACACTTCCAACAGCCAGGCTGCTCAAAGTGTAACTCTGCAGCACCAGCACATTAAGAGATCCTGCTCGTTTCCGTCTGCAGGTTGGGTATCGCGCTTCTTACCAGCCAGGCTGTTAGGCTGGCACAGGTAGGGACTGGAGTAGGAAGCATGGTGGGTGAGAGATAGTCCCTCTGTCTGTGCATGGTCCTGGTGGAGTCTCAGCACAGCATTTGGAGAGACCTGTGGAGTCTCCCCAGAGGTTTTGTACATTATTTTTGTAATATATAGAAACAATGTTAATCAAATCTCACTAAAGCCAGGGCACAGAATGTGCCTTTGCCTAGAAGACAGCATAAGACAAGATATGCTTATAGCTAGCATGTTGTAAAACAGACAGCATGCTGCAAAATGGAGAATAGCTTGTGCAGGCAGGGAAGACATGTGAGGAAGACCTATTGTAATAAATATTACTATTGCTTTGTTAATCAAATTTGTAATTGCTATTGCTGTGTTGATCAAATTTAACATAATGTTGCAATGTAGATAACATGTAGTTACTGAAACTGCAGGAAGGCCAAAACCACAGATATCCAGCTCCACAAACTAAAGTCAGACCAATCTCCTTATCAGGAGGAGTATGCTGTAAGTGACATAACTGATACAGGACCAATGCCTACACACACACTTCGAAAATAGCTCATGACGGAGGAAGACTACAAACCTTCATCCCATGACCACCAGAAAGCAGATTAAGACCACCTAGCAACTAACAGTGGAAGCACAGATGCAACCTGGAACGATGGGAGCTATGAACTGTTATATAGAGGAGAACTTTGTCAGCCGAGGCGCGAGCCCTTGGCAGAGCACAGACTCCCCGGCTGCCCAGCGCTGCTCTGCTCACTTTGCCGCTGGCTAATTTAATAAATTCTTTGTTAATTATTCATTTAGATTGGCTCATTCACTTTATTATGGCCATCTATAACAATGTTCCTGATTTGTAAAAAACTCAAGAGATAAAAGACAAGCTGTAAGGAGAGCCTGACTCTCCGCAGTTGTTAGGATGGCTCTGGAGGAAGGTGGGAGACCTCAGTCCAGTAGCTGTTGGACATCTTAGCAGAATATCTTAACATGTAGGGTTTGGCAGGACCCTGGCTACAGCTGCTCAGCCCCATGTGCTCTGTGTTGAATAATTGCCCAGTGCAATGGGGTATTACCTGTACTCACACCAGCATATGAGACAATTCCAGACAACCCCATGCTTCTCAGCCAGTGCTTGACAGGTGCAGGATACAGAGGCTGTGCAGCCTGGGAAGCCTCTGGATTGCAATTTATGTGCATAGATATATTTCAGTTTAGGCAACTGGTACTTATCTATTGATTATAGCTCACAAAAACACATTTTCTCAGCCATAATGAAGCTATGGATGCTTGCTGCTTGATTTAAACTTTGGCAAAAACAATTGGCTCTGAAGCTTAAGCCTGTATTTTACAAAAATAAAGCACCTTTCCTGTCAGCGTTGTTCAAAAGTTCTAATTGTATAATTTTCCCAGAGTTACACAACATTTATTGTTTTCGAGAAAGGAAGGGTAATTATGTCAACATCCAATAGAATTAGTTGATAGAAATATGTCTTGTGGTAATAATGAAAAGCAAATAATGTCCTTCCTTGATGTAATGCATCAGTTAAGAAATTGTAAAGCAATAAATGTATCGAGCTTTAGATCTAGTAGGGCATACTGGGAAAAATGAGGCTGTTAGAGTCATAGTTTTAGAATTGATACATTTTTCTGAGACAGCAACAGGAGAAGAGAGAACTCAACTAAAAATAGAAGAAACAGAATATCAATGTTGAATGTCTGATAATTAAGGAATAAATAACAATACTCAATAATATGCCAAACTCAGCTGCTTCTGAGATTTCTAGGAGCTGAGACTCCAAACTTCTATGTAAACCTGGATTTTTATTCATATCAGCATTATTGTTGTTCTCAGGGAGACAGTCACTCATGTATCGTCGCACAGAGCGTTTTAATCATCCCTTCTGCAGACAGACTTTTTGTGTTTGAAATAACAGACATTCTCACTTACTTTGCATCTAGATATTTCATTTAGACAAAAGTCCTGTGTCAGATCATGTGCAAAGAAGGGAAAAGTAATTTCAGAGAGAAAAGAAGCACCTATTATTAGTGTTCCCAAGATATATTCTGTAAGACAAAAAAATTGATTGTTTTCATTCTTAATGCATTCTGTGCAAATGACCATTGTTTCTGTTGTTTTCACATTTGCTTGACTATTTTGTTACATTTTTTATTACAGCTATAACCACCTATTACAAAAAAACAAAACAACCAAAACAAACAAAAAACCCCCAACAAAAACACAAAACAAACAAACAAAAAATCAAAGAAAGGTAGGAAGACTTTTGAGTCTCTTGTTGAATTCAATAGAAATTGCCAAAGACTAGAATGTCACAGAATTTTGGGAATCCTGACTGCTGCTCATGTGTTTTTAGTATTACTGAATAATTTATAATTTGAGGGAAAATGTGTAGTCTTTGTCACCTTTTATTTCTGTCTTTTCTATAAATTTAAATTTCTCAATGAGACAGTGTGGAACTGTCAAAAACATAATTGGAATTGTACTATAATTTCAACCCCCATAATTTAAAATTTATGCCTGTCAGTGCAGAATAATTGCTTCTCCAAAGACCATCACAACTCACCTACAGGTTCAGCCTTTCATAGCCCCACCACTAGCTCCCAAAGGCATGTGGGCTGGGATGAGGCTTTGAAAAATTCAGGGCTAAAATAAACACACAGAAATACTCCAAAGTGGATGGATTCTCCCATTGCTGTGCACTGTGTCAGTGCTGAGGCACCATGGGGTACCTTGAACTGCCCTGAGAGAGCAGGTGCCATCTCACCCAAGGCTGTGTGTGTGTGACAGACCAGGCTGGCCAAGGCGGGGCTGACATCTGCGTGGGCAGGACAAGGGGTCCTGGTGACATCTGTGCTGCCAGAGGATGGGGTAGAGGTGGTCTCTCAGTATTGATTCCCATACCTTAACTCCTGCTGACCCCCAGAAGAGATGAGAATCCTTTTGGTAAGAGTAAATAAATAACTAATGGGTGAGTGGAG
The DNA here is from genome assembly GCA_013399455.1 of Anthoscopus minutus. NCBI lineage: Eukaryota > Metazoa > Chordata > Aves > Passeriformes > Paridae > Anthoscopus > Anthoscopus minutus. Next base: position 14,621 of record VWYI01030318.1, on the reverse strand, counting down.
CTGGGAAATTCAGTTTGTGTTGGGTTCTGGAGCTCGTTCTCCTTTATTAGTGGCCACTGGCAAGTCAGCCACATCCTGTCCCCCGCCTCTGTAATAAAAACCATTTATTACTTGTCTTGTGGGCACATTACAATGGTTGTTTAGCTAATACACATGAGATGATTTGAATGTGAAATGTGTTGGACAAGAACCTGTTTCTCAAATCTCCTTTCTGAGGTGACTATAAGTATATATTGGAGGTGCTTCTTCAGAGCTATGCAGTTAGAACAAATAGTTAGTTTGTGTGCATTTATAATTCAGGTTTTTTTTGTTTCCTTTCCTGACCCAAGTTATTTGAGTCAGTTCTCCAGGAGGATGACAAAGAAGGGAAATTTGAGAGTCTCACAGGAAAAGCTTGCCCAAAACATTTAAGGAAACTGGGCTAAACCTTGGTATCAATATTTCTTTTTCCACATTGTTTTTGAAAGAAGAAATTTAAAGGATAAATTATTTAATTTTTCTTTCAGGAGTGAATCTGTAAAAAAAATTGTTTACTGCCTCAAAACTATAAATTACATCATCTTAAGCTCATATACATTGTTGCTCTGTAGACCATATCAAAGAGAGAGGCTTGGCCAGTGTATTAAGCTGATCTTGTGGGCACAGTGGGTCTTGTCCACTGAAATAGGCTATATGTGCCAGTTTCCCATAGAATACAATCTTTTTTTCTCTTGTGCCCACTGTGTTTATCATACTGTAGGACTTTTCTGATGCAGACTCCCTTTTTGCCTTTTTGGGGTTTAAGACTATAATTCTACTGCTCAGTAACCAGTGCTTATCTCTGCTTACCTACCTTCAATCTGACAAACTTGTGCCACCATTAATACCTGAGTCCCAAGTATATGACAATGGCATTCCTAGCAGATGTAACCCTTTTTCACTGGAAAATAGAATTCCTTGATAACAAGGATCAGAAAAAGGCCCAAACAATTATGGATAAACAAAGCTGTCTCCATGTTTAGTTTGGATTTGATTCCTTGAGAAAACATGAATAAGGAGGGTTATGGGCTGAAACTATACAAATAAAATGAACTTTTGTCTTTCTCTTAGGGAAGTGTTCAAATGAAAGGCAAGGAAAGATCAGATAAGGAATGAAAGCTTAATGTTCCATTTCAGATGATGCAAAACACTTGAGGCCAGGCAGGCATCAAAACCAAAAGAAAAAATTTCACTCTACTTATTTTTCTGTTTTGCCTTCTTCTTAGAAGTAAAATTTTCATGCTGTGGCACTCTGGCATAACTTTTGCAGAGTATCCATTTTGCTTATCACCTCTGGGAAGGACTTGTGCCCAGGTTGCAGGAGTAATTCTCAAGCAACAAAAGAAACCCATGTTACCTGCAAAATGCACAGCTTTTCTTATCCTAAGTGTAATTAATCTCATTATAAGGCAAAGCTTTCATGAATCTGAAACTAATAATATAGTCATCGAAATGTCTTCCAAAGTACATGAAGTGACAAATGTCTCTGTAGATTTACTATAAACTGAGATTACTTCCAATAAAAAGCCACCAGAATTTTCCAAGCCAGTGGAGACCCACATACTGTGTAAGAATGTCAATAAGATGAACCTGGCAGCACCATTACTTTCCATGCCAGTATAAAACCTGTTTTTGCTGATTAAGGAGGTCAATGTCTTGGCTGTTTGTCTGAGTTGGTAACATTGGCAGACTAGGAAAGGCTATTTCTACCTCATCTTATAGCTGTATTCTAAAGCACAGCCTAAGCATTGAATTTCTCAGTCATGTATCTTATCAGGCTAGATTTACCCCCTAATTACACCAGCATAAACAGTTGTAGCTTAATTGAATTAAGTTGAATTGAGTAATTGCTGTGAGAAGAAAGCAGATCTCATTGAAGTCACAGTCTAAATTAATGTTTTAAAACCTAACCCATTACACGCAGAAGTTATGCAAAGTGCTGAATCTTGTGAGTTCTTGTAGAAGTTCAAAAGTCTTGCATTGTATTGGTGACAAATACTCATTTGGAGCACATTAGTAACCTGCTAATTCAACTATGTATTTTATGTGATGTTCTATAAGCAATAGAAATGTATGAATCTGTTATAAATCAGATTAATTTATTCATCTAGCAACAGAATCTACTTTCCTTAATTGTTCTGAGAAGTTCATTAGGCCATGGACTGTTGCAAGAGATTTCAGAAGCACCTAAGGCACAGAGTGTGCAGCTGGGACCTGATCCTTTGGGGCAGTCAGCTTTGGATATGGACTTGTCTCCTGTTTTCAGTGAGTTCTTGGAATAAAACACGTCTCAGTGAAGGTCAACACAGCTTACACAGATACACAGAAAATATGGTACACAAAAATGCATCATCAGTCAAAAGGAAAAGGAGTAGCAGGCTAATCTGTAGGCTGCAGTTATAATCTTTCATGCAAAGTGCTTTATAAACATTAGTTCAGACTCACATTCTCCTTGAGGAGTGAGGAAATATAATCATGACAGAGACAGTTGCTTCTTGTTTAGGATCATACACTTAGTGGCAAAATGGGTACTAGGAGTTGGAAACTCCACACACACAAAATGCTTGAGGATATTCCTCAAGTAAAACAGCAGTGATTCGATTTAAAAAAAAATTAATAAAAGATCAAATATCATAGAGATATGTGAATGACTTTTTAACATTCCCTTGAGATGCTGCAAAGTAAATTTGAAAGATGAATATGGCACAAGCAAACTTCACCTTTAGTGGATCCATTGTTCACTCCCTCACAGGCTCACCTGAGGCACAAAGAAGAGCTGGCAGGTTGCTGAAGGTATCCTGGGGGCTATCCCAGCACACATGCAGCTATGGATGCCCCCCTAAAAAAGGCTACTAACAGGCACCATGTTCCCTTCTCAGTTCTTCCAGCAGCAGCAGGAACCAGGGCTGCTCTCACAGGGCTGCTGCAAACCTTTGCTGGGGCTATACATACTGCGCACACAATCAGCTGCCATTGAAGTTTGCTCATAGGATCTGTGGATGTCCATGTTGCTCATGTCCCTGTGGAAATAAAGAGATAAATTATTTACTGTGTAGGCAAGATAATACTGAATATCATGGCAGCTAAATATTGTAGTTACACTAAGTTACTGTGAATAGGACATAATTTATTCATAGTCAGAAAGTGCAAGAACTCTTTCACAAGCTAGATTTTTGTTAGTTATGATGATTTTCCATGGGTTCTGTACTATAGGAAGTCCTCTTTGAACAGAGGACCCTAAATTATTTACTGTGCAGGAAGGATGATCCTAAATGGTACAGCAGAGAAACCATGTAGCTGCAGTGAATTCACATGAGTATGATGTGCTGTTCACAAACCATTTCTTTAGCCTGCCTTCCGTACCAAACCTACAGCCCATGAATGCTTTTCAACTGCGAGACAGAGCTGTCTTCTGGTTAGCCATTAGCACAGGTTAGCCATTCTAAATCTGCAGCACCTTCATATCTGCCCAAAAAGCAAGTCGCTCTTGCCTGTCCAAATCCTCCGGAGGTATCTAAGTCATCATGGTATCTCTTGTTGCTCTGCTTTTTAATTTGTTATCTGTGGCCAGACCCTCCCCCTGGTGGCCACAGACTTCATCTTTTTGCGAGGTGATGTATGTGCTCCTGAGTGCTGGCTGAAAGACATGGTTCTCTCAGGGGTTGTTTTGAGGTAGAATTGAACCCTGCAACTCATGTTCAGCACATTGTGTACACAGTATAGGTTGTCACAGACACTGATATAAGGTGTGGTTTGTCCGGTCACCAGAGATAATCACTACCTGTGTAAAGGGAATTTTGCAAGTGTGTGCGTTCTGTTTTTGACTGAATGCCTTGTACTAACAGATTTCCCCAGGATATTTCTGGGGAGCTATGTGCTGCTTACTCACCCTTGGGTTCTTCTGTGTATCTGGTTGTGTCCATGCATGGTTTACAGTATGACTGCACCTGAGAGCTCTGGCTACCTTCCCGTGGAACTGAAAATAATTTTGGAAGTGAGGCTGCTTCACCTTTCTCAGGAAACTCTCTAAAGCCTTGCAGTCTGGAGTTGTTGGCTCAGTACTATACTGTCAAAATCTAACGCTGTAACCAGCAAGAGCTAAACTGTGGCTCTCCCTGCAGTTCTCAAGAGTGCTGGCAAGGAGATCATCATGGCAACACTACTCGCGGCTAACTGCTGAGGATGGATGGTGAGGCCTCATCAGGGAGCTCTTGCAGAGCAGCAATGGGTTTTGCTCTCTCAGGCTATATCCAAACAGCTCAGCAAGAAATCCAGAGAGGCAAGGAAGTCCTGCTTTCCTTAAGGCTGTCAGAGCCTCGGGGACTAGGAAAGGAAAGGACACTTAGTGATAACCATTGCTTTTACAAAGAGTGTTGTTTCTGACTTTTCACTCTTTTGGTAAAAGTTATGGCACATTCATTGTGCCATGAAAGGCATTTTAGTTCTCGGCTATTACAAATTTTCTACAGATCTAGCTGGAAACAAAAATCATCCTCCAGTGAGAAGAGGACACTAAAGCATAGCAGGGATCCAAGTCTTAGCTGGGGCACAGCTCTGTGGGGATGCAGCAACCCAGCACCTCACAGCACTTTGATGAGGGACCGAGGATAAACACTCAGCCAGTGCCACCCTCGCAGCAAGTGCAAGTGAATAATACCAGGACAGCCTTTATGAACTGCAGTTTGAGATTTTATAGCTGTATTTCAGAGGCCTTGTTCTGCCCTTTTTTAGCCACAAACATGTTTATTTCACATTTTTGCAAGTAGGGCATAAGGTTTCTGATGCCCTTTCCATGGGAAGAGAGGATTATTTCATAGCCATGACCCGTACAACACACTGTTATCTATTCAGGTAACCATCCATTTAGTCAGTTTGAGCCTCCTGCAGAGCAAAGGTGTTAATCATGGTCATTCCATGAAGGGCATTAGACAGATTAGACAGCCTTTCATCACAGCAGCTCTTTCTCTAGAAACAGTTAAATTGAGCATCTGCATAGCTGCTATTTCAAAAGCATCTTCAGCTTCAGAGCAGAGATCACAGATGGCTCCGTGAGACACTTCAAGGCAAATCTGCACTGTGGAGCAAAGCTCTGCTCCTCCTTCAGATCAGGCATCTGCCCCTCTTTCAAGTCTGTTCTTACAATAAGCTAGAAAAAGTGAGTTTGGGTGTCAGTTCATATTTTCAAAATATTTCCATGAGGAGGAAAACAACCCAGCAAACAAGCAAAACCTATCAGCCCTGTGCCTGTCACGTGCATGTGCTTCCTGAGTGAGCAGGTCAGGAAGATACGGCTGGAGGTAAATTTTCACAGGTACGCTGTCACCCATGTTTAGCTGCCAGATGCAGGTGCACATCTCTCGCCACTTGCCTGTGAACATGGCCCTCTGAAATCTAAAATGTCTTACTGTGTTTAATTTACAAAATTCTCTGCTGATATTATTCTCAAATACTTCTCATGGAATTACTTAAGTTTCAATTTAATAGATTTTTATCTGTCCGTAGAAATGCAGCTTGAGAGGTAATTTTCCAACACTTGATGCAAAACCTACTGGCTTGATTCTAACATGTATTTCTAAGCAAAGTGAGTGGTACTAACAGCTCTGGTATATATGGTCCTTAATTTTAACACCTCCAACTTAAACTTTGATGCATAGGTTATAAAAGTCAAGTGCTATATTTTAATGAATTTACAAGGTCGAACTAAAGACTGTTTGGGTAAACTGAAAGTTATTGCATTCATAAAAAGCATGAGCAGATAAGTGGTTTTTGGTTTTTTTCAATGACATCAAAACTGATATATGCTAGAGGTTTCAAACTTCACTGAGGAAATACAGTTTGATTCAGTAGTGTTTTGCACATCTCTTCTTAAAAGTTTAGGCTTTTACTCTAATTTTAATCAGACCTGCATCAGAAAATAATTTCTACGTGGATATTTAGAAAAGTTGTATTCCAATAGTTAAACACTACACAGGACATGATATTGATGATACCCGTATAATTATTTCTCAGAAAGTTAACAATGGCATAGCTTTCCACAATTGGATATTTATCTAGACAGGGTAATGCACAGACACCAGCAGAACAACTCTCTTCTCTCATTATAAAAAAGAAAATAAATCTGTTGTGTGCTTTGATTCATGGGCAGAATGGAAAAGTTTCCAAACAGGCGCAAAGCATTGCAAAAATTTAAATAGAGAGAATCACTTTGCAGGCTTCAATTTTCACAAACAACACAATCTAGTGAGTTAGAGCAATTAGTAGCTGTGTGAGGATGTTCTCATCTTTAATGAATCTCTGATAGCTGCTGCTTCTCCACAAGGCCTCATTAAAGCCTTGCAAGCTTGGAGCTAGGAAGAGATTGGCTTTTTAGGTTGGAGTCTTTGCAAGTCCTTGCCAGATGACCGTCTGCTCACACCCCAGTAAAACAAGCTGTCATTCAGACAGAACTGATGAAACAGAGCAGGGGTGCACCACCAATACACTGCACACACCTGCCAAAAGGAAACATAACAGGACAGAAGAACAGTTATGTTTGGGGTCAAGGCATTTACCTGAAAATTGTCAGGAGACATGCAAAAAATGCTTTCTTTCCCTTGTCGGTTCAGAACAAATTTATTTCTGTTACTAACACAGCTTTTTTTTTACTATAGTGTAATAGGAGGTTTTTTCAGAAATTCCTTTTCTGCTGCCCATCAGGAACTAGCCTGAGAGCAGGGGTTTGTTCCTATTCCTTTCAATCAGTGCTGATTTTTCATGCCTGCAGCTTGCGAAAGGAAATCAGCCTTTTCTGGTCATGGTAATTCTTCAGACAGCATGAAGGCTGGAGGAGGTGAGACTCAAGACATCCTGCCTAAAGTTTGTCATGTCAGTTGAAAGTATCCGGCTCAATTTGAAAAGTCATAGCTGAAAAATTTCTGCAAACGGCCGAAAATAACAACAGTCTTGAAAATCAACCATGTAGCTTGTTTTAGAGAGTGACTGTGGGCCAAAGAGAAGAGTAGTATTTGGAATAACCACTGACTTCCAAAAGCAAATATGCTTTGAGTAGTGCCAATTACAACATAGAAATTTCATCCTGATTTTTGATCAGAGCACATATTAAAAGAGAAAAAAACAGACCCCGTGTTTACTTCACCTTATATCTTCTCTCTGGCTAATACATAAACAAGGTTTGGGAAAACTGGAGGGTTAAAAATTAGATCAGATATCTGCTCCAGTACATATTTTGCTGAACCCAGTTTCTTAGGACTTCTAATTTGTTACTTTGGCATGAATGCTTCACCTTTTTATTGAGTTGAATTGTGGCTTCCCAGCTGAAATGAAGACAGCACAGCAGGGTGAAAAATACATAAGAACCTCTTTGCTGTGGCTTTCTGTGGCATATATGAGCAGAAAACTTGATTTACTTGTCCAAGCATGCAGTCATTTGTCAATGTCCTTCCCTCAAGATTCCTGATGCAGGGCAAAGTGCTGATACAGTGATACATGGTTTTCTGATCCAATGTATAGGGTGTTCTCTGGTATTCCCAGGGCCTCTTTATTTGCCAGTGTACTTTGCTTACACATATTTTAAGTAACATAATTTTTGCTTCCTTTGGAAACATTCGCTTTGAACCTTCTCCTGCAGGCAGCATCATTAATCTGGCATTAGATGCTTATACCTTTCTTGTCATGGCTCTCAATGAGTTCAGCAAATCTGCAGTCACAGTCACTGGGCTGGTGTTCCCTCACTGCTTTTTCTGCTTCAGTGCAGATGCTGGTTCCTGTTCACTGTTAGCTAAAATAAAATTATCTGTCTCCTATAACATTTTTATTATGGATGTTCAACTCTTTCTTTGCCTATTTGTTGCATTTTATGCTGTCAGTTTAACCTCTTTCATCCCATGACACAGCTTGATGACATCTGTCCTTGTCTGAAGGCTTGATTACATAAGGTGTCCTGGTTGATGCAGTCTCCAGAAAAACAAGCAGTGCACATCATGGTTTGTGTGCACCCTACTTACCTGTCTCATCTGAAAAACAGGTATTTCCCAGTGCATATATTTTGTGCTTAAACCTTAAGCTGCTTTCAAGTACAAATCACCCTCAGTGCTTATCAGGGAGCATAGCCTCAAAGCAAAAGAGTCTTTCCACTCTCAAGGCTGAACAACTCCAGGTCTCTCAGCCTGCCTTCGTAGGGTGCTCCAGTCCTCTGATCATCTTATTGGCGTACTCTGGACCCACTGTAGCAGGTCTACATCTTTCTTGTTCTGAGGATCCCAGAGCTGGAGGCAGTGGTCCCAGTGGGGTCTCACAAGAGCAGAGTTGAGGGGTAGAATGCCATGTCTCAACCTGCTGGCCCCTCTTCTGATGAAGCCCAGGACATAGCTGGCCTCCTGGATTGTGAGTGCATGCTGTTGTGTCTTGTTGTTGTTACACTTAGGTCACTTGGCTCTGAGAATGAAATAAGGCAATTGCAGGCAAAAATTACATTCCTAATCGATCACGTTGTCTCCCTGATTTTACCTTCACACACTGATGTGAGCCTCTTTGTTAGCTCTTCCCTGGGATCACTGTTTGCTTTGTTGTGTTTCCAGAATAACCTGTTTGAAAACTCAGTTCTCTTGTGTTGTACACAAAGCTGCACCAACACATTTATATAATCTGTCAGCTGAAGCAGGGAATAAAAATAGAAATAGTCACACAATGTACTAGTTATTCATAAAACGAAGCTTTACACCAAAGCATAGTAAAGAGAAGTTCCCTCGTGGGTTCTGGCTTAGCAGTTTTCCAGTTATACTTCACTTGTGCAGACATCTCTGATCACAGGTGGAGTGCATGGCTGCAGAAGCCCAGCAGACTGCTGTGCTGCCAAGGAGGGACACAGCAGCTGCCCTCGCAGATTTAGCTTGTGCAGGGAATTATCTCTTTACCTCAGCTGCTTAAATAACCCAGTTCTAGCTGCTACAGTTGACACACGTGGATTTCCTCCAGAAGAGCAGTCAAATTCCACTGTATTCTAACATGACTTTCAAACTACCGTAAGCAGCTTATCTTTTTCTTCTATGACAGTGTTTCTAAGTCATACAGATTTTGCAGACAGGATTTTAAGCCATGAAGAATAGAGATATCTGCACTGGGGTAGCTGGAACCATTTAATTTGCCAAGTTTATCAAAAGCATTTAGTCTGTACAGAGTTCAGATAATATTTTGGGAAAATTAGGAACCTGGAAGGGGATGAATCTAAATTCGTTTTCTGATGATGCATGTGTCTGTTAATTGGGTGTTATAGAGACCTTTGCTTGTAATAATTAATACATTTGCAAGTGAGAACAAATTAGTTCTGATTCAAATGCATACTGCAAAGCCCATCAGAAGATACTGGTGGAGAACCTTTTGTGGATCATAAATAAAGTGAGATAACATTCCTAATTTCCTAAGTTCTTCTTCCAAAGTGTGGTGAAAAAATCAAGGTGAACAGGAAAAGGCCAGCTTGACCCTTAAGCTTGTACATCGTAGTTCTTAGGCATGTAAAGTGGAGCATTATTAATTACTAATTCAACTAACTCTACAAATTACTAATTCTAAAGGCACATTTCTATTTCAAAATTTCTTCTTCTTTAAACACAGTAGTGGCACTTGTAGTCTAATTTCTGACAAGTAAAAGGAGTTGCTTGGTGGGCCAGAAATCAGCGTTTGAAGCTGATGATCATGTCCTGATTACATCAGTAATGGATGTGATCCAATGGACACAGAACCAGTCCCAAGCACTGTTGTCTATGATGACTGACCCCCAAGGTCTGCTTTATCAGGGCTGAACAAAAATAATGACAACTATGACACATGTGCACACAAAATGTCAAAGAAATCTCAAAGATCTCTAAGAGTTTTCTAGATGGGCAACAAGCCAGTATCCTTTGGCTATATGGAAATGTTTTGGCCAAAAGCATATTCTACTTTATGAGAAAACAAAGTAAGGGATTAGAAGCATAAAAAGTAAGAATTGGGGGAAAAACTAAACAGTGTAAATTAAAAGTTTTGAAATGGAAAATAGCAGGAGAAAAAATTACCAGCATTTTCTAAAAGCAGGGAATTTATTTAATGGCATTTTTCAAAACATGGAATAGTTCTCATTATGTATAGAAAAGCAAGAAAAATCTTAGGAAAAAGATTTCTAACATGGAGAACTGAAGTCTAAAGTGTGATTCTTGTGGTCAGAAAAAGCTGATTTCAACCTCTGGGTTAAGTTTACTACCTGACTGAAGTACATTTTTAAATTAACATTGCAAAATCAAGTCTGTAAAGTACACTTTAGTGCACAGGTGCAACAGAAAGGGATGATGTGTCTATTGCTGATTATAATAGGCCACTGAGACAATATTTCATATGCAATTCCTAATATGTATTCAGCACTGAGGAAAAAATACTCAGATGGCTGAAGAAGAAAATAGGTGATGGGATAACAGAAAATGTGTGATACAGTTTTGTAGACTCTTGGTAAATTTGTATTGGGGAAGATGGTTTGATAGTGGTTTTAAAAACAGGACATATTGAAAAAAAAAAAAAAGAAAAAAACCCCCAGCAGTTAGGAGGCCAGCAGAGGCGGGTAAGAATTCTCAGACTCACCTACAAGCTTGGAAGAGGCTTGAGGGGCAACTTGATTACAGCATATAAATATTTTAATAGGCTCTAATGGGCTCTTAAATCTAGTGGAGAAAGGCATGAGGAAGATCAGCTGGAAGCTGCAGCCACATGAGTGCAAATAGTAGGACAGGACTGTTTAACAGTAACTGTCACTTACAACTGGAAAAAGATAACCAAGAAAGTGACATATTCTGCTGAAGTATCAAGTTCCTTACTGGCTGCCTTTCAACATAGCATGCATTAGTCTGACAAAAAGTCACTGGATTCAGTTCTGGAGCATCTCATAATCAGGTCTGGCTATAATGTCTGCTTTTTTTTCATCTGGCCCTTTGATTATATTTTTCTAGTATAGATACACTCATATAAAGAACACTAGAAACAACACTGGCTATAATAATGAACTCCAGCCTATTCATTAGTGTATAATATGGTGAACTGACTGAAACATTGATTTATTTTTCTGTTTAAAAAAAATAAATTGTAAAGTTAGAAAAGCATGGACTTTTAAATATGCTTCTGATAAATCCCTTTTCCCTCTCCTAAGAGCTGTGATAAAAATGGGTGCCTTGTGTACTGAGGGGATTTTTTAAAGTATTTTCAGAGCAAAGACACTGAAAAGGATCTTGAGTGAGGCGTTGGAGAATCTCAGATAGCTCATGATGAACCGGTGACACACGGCAAAAGAAATTTTTGGTGAAAGAAGAAATCGATTCTCAAATATCAGTTTTGGGATTTGTGCCTTCTACAAAGCCCTGCAGTTCCAGCCCCAAAGCCAGGTCACCTGAGTCATGTGTGTGTGTTTTCAGAGCAGCTGCTCTGAGTTAGAAACACTAGGTTTTCCAGTGTTTCTTCCCTGACCATAATAAACCATCCATTGCACTACAGAAACTGGCAAAGCAGGAAATAATTCATGTTAATCGTGATAAATGTCTCTGTCAATGTTTTAAATTAAGTGGTCTCAAGCAGCCTGCTATGTCTTCCACGAGCCACATGGTGTGTGCAGGTTGGGAGCTGCACCTTGCCTCAGGCTGGCAGCTCCAGGCTGGGGCTTGCTGGCCCTGCCCCTCCCGTGCCTTTGCCGATCCCCCAGAAACATCACAGCACAGCAGCGTGCAGCCTGTGCATCATAATGAATGCTAACTTTTGTTATGTACACTGTAAAAAGAGAGTGCCTGCCACTGTGAACACACTGAAAAATTATTCAGCTGAACCAGTCAAGCTGAGTTAAAACACTCCATCTTATTGTCCTGGGTTAGTTCACTACAAAATATCAAAGCACACCTAGGAATGTGGGAAGAATCAGTCTACAGGCTGAAGTTCATCCAAAAATGGATTTTGTTTTCCTTAGAAAAACCTGAACTCCACTTTTATAAGACAGACATTTATTAATTTACCAGTCATTCATCTTATTGAAATCTGCCTCCAGAAGCGAACAGGAAAACACTAGAAAAGTCAGTGTCAGAGATTCATGTGAGTAAAGGGTGAAATGGATCTCTTCTGAATAGGCTTGGGGTGTGCGCCTCAAATCTGTTGGGGTTTCATTACAAGGCTCTGGTGAGGAAGCCAGCCTGTTGACACAACATAGTATTAAATTTGCTAAGACCGATTGGGTTATTTAAGTAAACATGAATGAGCATAGAAATTTCTGGAGTTTGAACATTAGGCAGAGTCTTCCTGCTAATAAAATTAATGGTGAATAATTAGTTTGTGTAGGAAAATACATGTTAAAGCAATTGCAGGACAGTAAAGTAAATGTCTGCAGAGGTTGCTGGAAAATCTGACAGTGATATCTTGCTCTGCAGAGCAGACATTCATGTCAAAACTGTAGCAAAGTGATCTATTTAATCTGATTTATATGTACTTTTCTTCTTTAAAAAAGGGCAACCAAACAATGAGTATGATTAGAATCAAAATAAATGCTAAAAGGGCAAATATTTATATGGACTTCAAGTAAGAATTTTAGCTTGTGATGAGGCCAAAATGAACATAGTCCAAGAGCCAGAAATTCTAATTGTATTCAGAACAATAGTTTTAAACGAAGTAATTGGATCTATTTACTGTATAAAAGCACCACGGTCTATCACTGCCAACATTTTATGCTTGAAGAGGCAGCATCTTTTCAAAGTACAAAATAATGGGAGAGTTTTTAAAAAACATCCTTGTAGTGAAAATGAGGACACAGAGCTGTCCCTTTGTAGGCAGAGGAAGGAACTCAGTGTATTTATGAAGAAGCAACCACAGCTGAACTCTAGAAACCCAGGACTCTAGAAACCTATGACTGTGCTGTGAGTGCAGAAAATGGCTGTCTGGGTGCATTTGGTACCCCTTGCATACAATCAAGACTTTAGATGAAAGGTTGAGGAAAAGGTAGAATTCTGTCATTTTTCCCATGGCAAGTTTTCTTTTTGCTGGAGCACAACAAAAAGAAGGAGGGAGATGGCCCACTATGCAGGAAAGGGATAGAGCTGCAGCTGAAGCACAAATACCCAAATCAGGAAAGCAAGAAAACCAATTTTTTCAGCAGGATAGCTAAACATTGCTTTGAACCTAGCTGAACCTACAAAGCTTTTTGAACATCCCATAACCTGTGGTGACAGGTGATTCCTCTCCTTTTAATCTTCCTTAGATTTTGTTGTTATAATGAACAAAACACCTCTAGGTAGGGCTACATTTTCAGGTTAGGCTCATTTTCACGTTAGGTTCCAGGACTTCTCCCTGCACGTAAGCTTCAGCACCTTGAAAAAGGAATACTGGGCTCTCTCATATTCAAGTGCTGCCCAGACAGCCTTACAGCCTTCCCAGCTGCAAAATAGCAGCTCCAGCTGAGCTCCTGAAGCTTTAAACGCATTTCTGATAGGTGTTTGTTTAAGCTTCTCTTTTAACACTTTAGTGTTTCTTTCCTAGGTCATTTCTCAAGGACTTTGTTATCCCTACTGTTAGAAACATTTAAATTTTTTTATTTGTAAAGTAGCGAAGAGGAAGGTTGAAAGTCAGTAAAGGTACTAAATGTGACTTCTGATAAAATTTTCCTCCTAATATATTTGCACCTTGATATAAGAACATAGAGTATCACTCCAGGATTTGAGGGTCATTCCTTAACAATCTCAAGAAAGTATGAAAGGCAGTTTCAGAGCAGAAATAAAACCTATACTTGGTTCAAGCTTCCTGTCCTCATTCTGAATAATTACAAGCCAAAATTCAAATGTTCCTAATGCAGAGACGCAAACCATTAATAGCACCATTACTAGAAGTTTTGTTACTGTCTGGGGAAAAAATAGCCACAGTGCCCTCAGTGGTTTTGGGCTTTTTTCCTAGTTCTGCTTCATGATAAAGGCCTTGTACTTTAAAACTGACACATATTCTGAGATACCATTTAATCTATAGTTTTATTCTTGTAGACTATGGCAACATTTTCAAACTGAGCAGTGATTTCTTGCCAGAAAAGCAGCCAAAGTTAGGTTTAAACTTTCATGGCTTGTCTGTTCCTATTTTCCACCAGTTGCTTGAAACTGAAACAAAAATATTGACCGCCCAACTTGAGTATTTCTAGGACTGCTGTGCTTTTAAAAAAAGAATGCTAAGAGCACTTTATGTAAACCACAGTTTAGAAAGTGCATTTTATTTTTTCAACCACAAGTATAAAACATTTTGACCTCACAGTATTCTCTTATCAGCATCTCGCTTTTTCATACTAATTATCTTCTGTTATGTTGAGTGGGAGGGGAAGAGATAATAAACAGATATTTTAAGCAAAGGGCTCAAAAGTCTGGAAGTGTCCTACAGGTAACTTCAGCTCTAAATAAATTCTCTGGGTCTCCTCAAACTCAGCAGGTAGTGCAGCTTCTCAGGTAGGTTATGCCTAGCATGTTGCTCTGAGATGTATCATTCCACACAGATATTCCATAAAACGTATCCAGAGAGCAGTGATTCAGAAAAGTCTTATGGTCAGCTGGGTTTCGGTATACCTTTGAGTGAGCAGG